>JAPVLO010002121.1:0-42088 GCA_027257055.1 Cephalopachus bancanus
TATGAGTTTACTTTTTTTTTTTATCATTAGGGTGAGACATCCCCTCCTTGGAGATCTGAGGAAACTTCTCACTTATGAAATTTGTAAAGCAGAAGTAAGTGATGCCTAATGGGCTTTTCCTGGTCCTGGTGATTCTGCCTAAGTGCTGTTAAACCCTTTAAAAAGCCCTTCCCAAGCCCCTTTTCTACATACCCCTGTATATATGCAAACAGAAACCCGTATGTACTCAAGTATTTATTGCATATATTCCTCGTGGTTGAATTTTTTTCTGCAGTATGGGTCTCGCAAGTGAACCCTGTTCACCATCCCCATGATAGACCCTCCCAAGACGGGCCCAGGCTGAAGCTTTTGCACTGCATTATAATCCTTGCAGGGGGTCTATCTATGGCTCACTGACAAGATTACAAGAACCTGGAGCTAGACCTGAGGCAGGGGGGGAGATGAAATGCCCTTTTCTGTGACACTACATAAGCACAAGCCTCCCTGCAGCTCTAATTGAATGCTTAATGTACTAACTCAGGAATTCAAGGCTTGGTAAGGCAAATACCCTGATTATTTTTAAAATGAGCCTGAGGGGCAGTTGCTACCTTAAATTTTATAGTTCAAAAATCGGGATTATTTTGCATTGGTGGACCACCTTTGCCGGGGTAGGCAGTCACAAATACTTTTTTGCTCTTTCAGATACCTGGACTACAGACGAGTGCCCAACAGCAACCCCCTGAGTAGATTTCCTCTGGGCCTCCGTTCCTACCATGAGACTAGCAAGATGAAAGTGCTGAGATTCATTGCAGAGGTAATGGAGGAACGCTCCAGAATGGGTAGGTAAAGGGGATGGGGCTTTACTGGCGGGGAAAGGCCCAGAGCAGAAATGAGATCCTAGGTTTGACACAGGGTGGGTACCACATTACTTGGTATTTGTTTTGCTATTATGGAATCTTAAATATATATTAACTAATATGATTATGGCTTGGTTGTTTTTTTTTTAAGTTTTAAAATATTTTTATCTTAGCCCCGCTTGACAAAGGTATAATTGACAAATACAAATTGTATATATTTTTAGTTTACAATGTGATTTTAAGTTTTTTTTTTTTTTCATTCATTTATTCTATTTATTTATTTTTTAGTCAGGGGCTCACTCTGTCTCCCAGGCTGGGGTGCAGTGGGAAACCCTCACAGCTCACCGTAGACTACCTTCCGGGTCAGGAAATCCTTCCACCTCAGTCTCCCTAGTAGTTGGGACTACAGGCGCACACCACTATGCCTGGGTAATTTTTTATTTTTTTTTTTTTTTGTAGAGACAAGATCTCACTATGTTGCCCAGGCTGTTATTTATTCTTAATTGATTAATAAAAATAATATATGTATTTATGGGGTACAATGTGATATATATGTATGTCATAGAGTGATTAAATCAAGCTAGTTAACTATCCTTTACCTCATATACTTAATATTTTTTGTGATGAGAACATTTAAAATTACTCTCTTAGCATTTTTCAAAAATGCAACACATTCTTATTAACTATAGTCATCATGTTGTACAATATATCTCCAGAACTTACTCATCCTACCTAACTGAAACTTTATACCCTTTAACCAACATTTCCCCATCCTTCCCCACTACTCTCTGCTTCTATGAATCTGACCTTTTTAGATTCCACCTACAAGTGAGATCATGCAATATTAGTCTTTCCGTGTGTGCCTTATTTCACTTAGCATAATGTCCTCTAGGTTCATCCATATTGTTGTAAATGGTAGAATTTCTTTATTCCATTATGTGTGTGTGTATCACATTTCCTTTATTTACCTGTCCACTGATAAGCACTTAGATTGATTCTATGTCTTGGCCATTATAAATAGGTTTTGTCTCATTTTCTATTCCTCATCTCAGGTTCAGAAGAGAGACCCTCGTGACTGGACTGCACAGTTCATGGAGGCTGCAGATGAGGCCTTGGATGCTCTGGATGCTGCTGCAGCCGAGGCCGAGGCCCGGGCTGAAGCGAGAACCCGGATGGGTATTGGAGATGAGGCTGTATCTGGGCCTTGGAGCTGGGATGACATTGAGTTTGAGCTGCTGACCTGGGATGAGGAAGATTTTGGAGATCCCTGGTCCAGAATTCCATTTACCTTCTGGGCCAGATACCACCAGAATGCCCGCTCCAGATTTCCTCAGACCTTTGCTGGTCCCATTATTGGCCCCGGTGGTACAGCCAGTGCTAACTTTGCTGCCAACTTTGGTGCCATTGGTTTCTTCTGGGTTGAGTGAGATGTTGGGTAGGTACATCACTTTGAATTGGGCAGTTAGGGTCTTTGGGAATACAGGGTCCATGGGGTTATATTTATGTGTGTGAGCTAGAAGTTCTAAAAAACTCTTGGTGGGGAGATGAGGGAAGTATGGGGAAGTTCTGTTTGGTATTTATATTCCTTACTATTTGATATATATCATTGATTTTTTTAACTTTTGTTTCTTATGTTCACAGATATTGCTATCAATTGCAATAGTCCTTCCCGAGTGAGGCTGAAGCCTCAGGTTCCTTCTCAAACACAGCTATCTAGAGAGCCACATCCTGTTGACTGAAAGTGGCATGCAAGATAAAATTATTTGCTGTTCCTTGTCTATTGCTTTTTTTCCCTTGTGTGCTGTCACGTTTTGGTATCAGAAATAAACATTGAAATTGCAAAGTGAATTAGATATGCTCCCTGCTTTTTTTTTTTATATTCAAGGAGAGATCAACATGTTTGTAGGGGAAAGACAGGATCTCAGCTCTAGCCTGAAGGGGAAGACCAGCTTTTAACAGGTGGACACATGGGTAGATCCAGCAAATGGATTGAGAAACAAAGGAGGGATCAATGAACGCAAGTGTTAACGAGACCCAAGAACTAATATAGTTTGTTCGATAAATATCACTTAAGTGACTCATGTGATAGATATGCTGCTAGGTATCCTGGAGTGATTTTGATAGAAGTGGAATAATGAAGGAGGGGTAGATGGTGAGATAGTTGTACTTAAGAACACAGAGAGGTAGAACTACAGATGATGGCAAGGTCCAGAGAGTAGGTAGTTGAAGGGGAAAGAAGATGACTTCCTAGAGATGAGAGGTTCTGTGGCCTGTGATTCCAAAGTGTTGGTTGTACTATCCACATGGAAAGTGAAAAAACTTCAGAATGGAGGCAAGAAGAGTAAGAACAGTATTAAATGCCAAATTGTCCTCTGTGAGAAGGAGGAGAAATCCCTAATCATGTTGCCCATAAAAGGGTGGGTTCATAGGCACCCCTTCCCATTTCTGGAAATGCCGCCCTGGAATCCATGCCCCTAAGAAGCCCTCACAATTCCCCACCTGCACAGGATCAGAGCCTCATCACAGAAATGGGGGTTTTATGGACAGTGAAAGAAGCCTCACAGTGCCTCCCCTGCAGGAGAAAGAAGAGCCTTTGTTGCTTAGAGAACAAGAATTAAATAAGACAAAACTCCACACACAGCCTTTGACTGTGACTGTGACTGTGACCAGGTACCTAATTTGAGCTGCTGAGGTTTATGCTGGAAACAAGGCTCTTCCACTGAGGATAAAATTAGGCCTAGGCCATAACTTAGGAGCTTGGTGGTATCTGAGTAAGTGGGCAAGGGCAGAGACAGGAACTCCTGGGGTAGAAAAAAAGCACGAGCAAAAGCAATTTGGCCTGGGAAGGTCTCAGTAGTGGGCAAGGACAGTGTGTAGTGCTTCCTCAGTTTTCCGGGTGATGTCTGCATTCTGAGAAGAGGGCCCAGGATTAACAGGAAGCAGACAGCAATGTAGTGCCTCTTGTCATCACTGCCAGGTTTCCCTCCTTCAGCCAGACCTGGATTCTGACCCTGAGGCAGACCTGGGGGACCCTCTGCCTGAGGCCTTTGTGGCAGAGGTCCCTTAGCCCTGCATCTCCATGGTGCCTCACATCTGGGCTGTGGTCCCTGCATTTCTGGGTGCTGGTTATTGTTGGTACAAAACACCCAGGCTCTGATGAGTTTGGGAAGCCTTTCTGTGGGAAAGTGCTTTCACTATGTGCTGTATCCTCAGCCACCTTGGGCCACAGTGTCCCCCAACTACCTGAGACTTTTCCCAGTGTGTGTTCACAGCCTCCACATTCAGGTAGATGGACTCCACTTTGTAGCCTCAGAAAAGAACAACCCATTTGTCCATAAACCCCCAAGGTAAACACAGGTTTCCCCTGAGGTATCATTTCTTCCATCACCACCCACACCCAGCTCCATACTGTATGCAGATTGTGACTCCCCTGCCAGAGGGGGATTTAGACAGTTGTGTGATGCGTAGAGAAGACACAGGCATGAGAGGCAGTCCAAATTTGCCCCTAACAGTCTTAGTTCTCTGAGCTTCAGTTGCTCATTGGTAAATGGGGATGGGATGAGAGGAGGTGAACTCTGTGGCCTACCCCCAGCTCTTATGGTCTGGGAGAAAGCAATCTCATCTATGTAACATTGATGTAGTTCTGTATCAATGTTGGGTGCTCCAAGCCATGTTAGGTGCTGAAGAGGTAGCAGAGACTTGGGGCCACTGCCTTGGATGCTCAGTCCCAGGCAAAGTATATCTAGAGGAGAATGTGGTTACAGCAACACTAGGGGTGTGGAAGGTCAGGAGGGAGTTCTAGGGAACCTGAAGAAGGAAGAGGGACTGCATTGGAGCCTGAAGCTGGCAGAGGAGGCCCGGTGGCTGTAGAATTTCCTTAACTCCGCACCTGTGAACTGTTTTTTTTTTAGTTGGAGTCTCACTCTGTCACCCAGACTGGAGTGCAAT
This sequence comes from Cephalopachus bancanus, assembly GCA_027257055.1. Classification (NCBI taxonomy): domain Eukaryota; kingdom Metazoa; phylum Chordata; class Mammalia; order Primates; family Tarsiidae; genus Cephalopachus; species Cephalopachus bancanus. Next base: position 4,785 of record JAPVLO010002121.1, read on the forward strand.
GGCCACCCCCGGCCACCGCAGCCTCGACCTGCTGGGCTCCGGCGATCCTTCCCCCTCAGCCTTCCAAGTAGCCGGAATTACAGGCATGCGCTACCATGCCCAGCTGATTTTTTGATTTATTGTAGAGATGAGGTCTCGCTGCCCAGGGGTCTCGAACCCGTGGGCTCAGGCAATCCACTCACTTCAGCCTCCCAAAGGCGTGGGATTACAGGCTGAGCCACCGAGCCCGGCTGAACTGTTCTTTACGCTAGGCCTTAGTAGGCCATCCTGTCCTGTTCACATCGTAAAACAGATTTGATTCTGCCCCTTCCCTGCTCATAAAATTCTGGTACAATTTGTACAATAGGCACCATCTGAATAACATCTTTAGATTAAATAACAATATTATATTAGTGTTAGTGATCTTATTTTGATTGCTGTGCTGGTTTTTGGTAAGAAAATGTCTTCATAACTTACTCTCAAATTATTTATAAAAGTGTGTGTGTATAGAGACAAAAGACTGAGAAACAGGGAGGATAAAACAAACATGGTAACATGTTAACACTGAGGAATCTAAGTTAAACGTGGACAGGAATTCTTTTCACTCCTCTTGCAACTTTTCTATAAGTCTTCAATTATATCAGAATAAAAATGTCTTTGAGAAGTATTTTTATTTTAACAAATATTCACTAAAATTCACCTATCCAACATCTACTATACATACTTCTTCACATAGCGCACTTCAAGAAAAGACACGGTAATATGATGATGCAGTTATTTTTTATACAAACAAAAGTACATTCACTCCTTTCCAAAGCGAAACAAACTAAAGTCTCATAAGTTGTTGCATCCAGATCCAAGCCCAGGGATAATGGACCATCCTAATTAGCAGTAGTTTCTGAATGAAGACATTTGGGGAAATAGCCAAAAAAAGAGCTTTAGGGAAGTGGTACTTCTTTGTGTGTGTGTGTGTGTGTGTGTGTGTGTGTGTGTGTGTGTGTGTGTTGGAATCTCACTTTGTCGCCCAGACTGAAGTGCAGTGGCTGCTCTCGGCCACCGCAGCCTCGACCTGCTGGGGCTCTGCCATCCTTCCGCTCAGCCTTCCAAGTAGCTGGAACTACAGGCGCGCGCTACCACGCCCGGCTAATTTTTTTTATTTATTGTAGAGATGAGGTCTTGCCAAGTTGCCAGGCGGGTCTCGAACCTGCGGGCTCAGGCAATCCACTCACCTCAGCCTCCCAAGGCGCGGGATTATAGGCTGAGCCACCAAGCCCGGCGGTATGTAGACTTCTAAGGACGGTCCAGAGAATGAGATTATTAGTGTTAAATGTGAATTGTCACTACAAGGCTCTCAGTAACCAGGTGAGCAACATGACTTGCTCATTGGAGGTCAGTAGGCCTCTTTCCTCAGCTACCTCCTGTGCTTGCTCTATGGGCACTTGCACAGAAGTGATCATGGTGGTATGAACAGAGACTATGTATGGGCTCCACAACAGGCTCACAAAGGCGGATGTGACTACTCCCAACTTTCCAACACTGTATTGAGTTCCTGATATGTACCAAAGTGAAGGGACCCAGTCAAGTGCCTGGGAGTAGGTTAATTACATTGGACCCATTACATCATGGTAGTTAGTTGGATTTATGGTTTCTCTGGAATAAGTGAATATTCTAGGTATGGATTTGCCTTTTCTACCTGAAGTATTTTTGTCTCACTGCCACCTGTAATCTCACAGAATACCTCGTTCACTATTATGAAATTCCAGTGTAGATGTTAGCCGAATACACTATAGGGAAGATTTGTCTTGTTGGTATCTATTTACCTTCCTAATGGCACTCAATTTCCTTTTAGAACAATATAGTTCTCCCATTGGAGTCGACAGAATTTTAGAATGGCCCACATGATTCCTACCCCATATACCTTCTAGCAGTTATTCAGTAAAACACTAATCTAGATGCTGCTGTAAAAGGATTTTGCACATATATTCAAAGTCCAAAATTAGTTGACCTTAAAATAGAAAGATCATCCCGGGTGGGCCTGACCTACTTAGGTGAGACTTTAGAGGGGACGGCACTCATTTTGGCAAGCAAGATTTAAAGAGTGAAGAATCTGAAGTGCAGAAATTCTCCATTCCTGGATTTGAAGATTGAGATGCTACATGGCAAAGAATATGAGTGGCCTCTGTGAGCTAAGTGCAACCTCCAACTGATAGCCAGTGAACAAATTAGGACCTTAGACCTACAGCTTCAAGGACAGAAGTTCTGCCAACAATCTGAATGACATTAGAAGACTCCAGAGAGAAGAAATGGCAGCCCTGCTGGCACCTTGATTTCTACCTTACCTGAACAGATAACCCAGTCAAGCCATGCCTTGACTTCTGACCTATAGTAACTAGGAGATAATAAATGAATGCTGTACATTAGATCTCCAGAACTTATTTACCCTCTTTAACTGAAAGTTTGTACCTTTTGACCAATATCTCCCCATTTCCCCCAACCTCCAGCTCCAGTAGGCACTATTCTACTCTCTGTTTCTGTTTCACTTTTTTAGATTCCATATACAAGTGAGATCATGCAGTCTTCCTATTCCTGGCTTCTTTTTTTTATTTTAAAAATGTGGGGTACATTCAGGTCAAGTATGGTCATTATACAGTGCCCTTGTTGATGTGGTGTGTCCCCCCCATACAAATGGTCATTATGCAGGTGCCCTTGTTGATGAGGTATGCCCTCCCTACCCCTGGCAGTTTCCCACTACTGCCAATCCCTTTCTTATAGTATTATGATAATTGATCAAGGTCCACTTATGAGTGAGAACATGTGGTACTCTGTTCTTTGTTTCTGTGATACATCACTGAGTATTATAGACTCTAAGTTCATCCAAGTTGCTGTGAAGTTCATAATTCATAATTTTGCCCTTCTTTATGGCTAAGTATTATTCCATTGTGTATATGTACAACTTTTTTAATCCAGTCCTCTTTCGATGGGCAGCATGGTTGGTTCCATGTATTTGCTATTGTGAATAATGCTGAAATAAACATGCATGTGCGGTTATCTTTTTCATAGAGTGATTTGAGTTCCTTCAGGAATATTCCCAGTAGCAGGATTGTGGGGTTGTATGGAAGGTCGATTTTTAGATCTTGTAGGAATCATTAAACTGTTTTCCACAGAGGTTGTACTAGTTTACACTCCCCCACCAACATCGTAGAAGTGTTCCCTTTTCCCCACATCCTTGCCAGCATCTGTTTTTTTTTTTTTTTTTTTTTTTTTTGATGATGGCCATCCTGACTGGAGTTCGGTGGTATCTCAGTGTGGTTTTAATTTGCATTTCTTTCATGATAAGTGAGGCTGAGCATTTATTCATGTATCTGTTGGCTGCTCATATGTCTTCTTTTGAGAAGTGTCTATTCATATCTTTTGCCCACTTTGTAATAGGGCTGTCTGTTTTTTTTTCTTTTCAGCACGTTTGAGTTCCTTGTAGATCCTGGATGTTAGGCCTTTGTCAAATATACAGTTGGCAAATATTTTTTTCCTATTCTGTGAGCAGTCTCCCTGCTCTCTTGATGGTTTCCTTCTCAGCCTAATGTTCTCTAGGTTCATCCATGTTGTCACAATGGCAAGATTTCCTTCTTTTAAAGGCCGAACAGTATTCAATTGTATATATATACTACATTTTCTGTATCCATTCATCCATTGATGGACATATAGGTTGATTCTACATCTTGATTATTGTAAATAATAATGCAATGAACATAGGAGTGCAGTAGCTCTTAGACATACTGATTTCATATCCTTTGAATATATACCTAGTAGTGGGATAGCTGGATCATACGATAGGTCTATTTTTAATTTTTTGAGGAACCACCATACTGCTTTCCATAAAAAATGCTCAACATCACTAATCATTAGGGAAATGCAAAGTAAAATCACAATGAGATATCACCCCACACCTGTTAGAATGCCTATTATAACAAAGAAAATAAATAACTAGTGCTGGTGAGGATGTGAAGAAAAATGACACCTGTTGACAATAATGTAAATTAGTACATCCATATAAATTTAAATTTAAGCTGGTCTATGTCTTTAAAAAAAAAAAGGCTTGCTTAAATTTGACAGAAATTACACGAAACCTGATCATTTTGGGGAAGTGTACATCTTTATTATGTTATGTCTTTCATTTTGCGAACACAGCATGCCTCTCCATGTATTTAGGTCTTCTTAGATTTCTTTCATCAGCATTTTTACAGTTTTTCCATACAAATACTATGTTTTGTTAGTTTATGCCTAAGTTTTTCCTTTTCTTTGGAATAATTGTAAATAGCACAGTATTTTCATTTCCATTTCTATATACTTGTTAGTAAGTAGACAAGTGATTAATTTTTGTGTTTTGAATTTGTATCGCATGAACTTTCTGAAGTCATTTATTAGTTCTATAAAATTTTTTGTAGATTCTTTGATTTTCTACATAGACAATTAGGTCATTTGCAAATAAGGACAGTTTTAACTTTCATTTTCAATCTATGTATCTTGTGTATCTTTTTAAAAATATATATTATTTTTGTTATTGCACTGGCTAGAATTTCCAGTTGAAAATGTTGAGCAAGAGTGGTGAGAACAGATAACCTTGTATGTTGTTGCTGTAAGGGAAAAATAATTCAGGCTTTCATTATTAAGTATGATCTGAACTGTAGTTATTTTGTAGATGCTCTTTATTAAGTTGAGGAAGTCTCCCTCTATTCCTAGTTTACTGAGTGTTTACTATTAAAGATTGTTAGATTCTGTTAATGCTTTTTTTTTTGGCATCAATAGACACGATTGTTATTTTTTTTCTTTTGTAACCTTTTCGTAAATTTTTTATTGCAGTAAAATATACATAACATAAAATTTACAATCTTGACCACTTTTAAGTGTACAGTTCAGCAGTGTTAATATGCCCACATTGCTGTGCAATCCATCTCCACAACTTGTTCATCTTGCAAAACTGAAACTCTGTATCCAATAAACAACTCCCCATTTTCCCCTTCCCTAGTCCCTGGAAACCACCGTTTTATTTTCAGAATCTATAAATTTGACTATTCCAGATAGCCCATATAAGCGGAATTGTACAGTATTAACCTTTCAGTGACTGGGTTATTTCACTTAGCATAATGTTCTCAAAATTCATTCATATTGCATGTAGCAAGATTTCCTTATTTTTTAAGGCTAAATAATATTCCATTATTTTTCAAGGCAGGATAATATCCTATTTCATGTATACTTCATATTTTGTTTATCCATTTATCTGTCAATAGATATTTGGAAAGCTTCCACTTCTTGGCTATTGTGAATAGCACTGCTATGACATGAGTGTGCAAATATCTCTTTGAGACCTTGAGTTCACTTTTTGATTATATGCCCCAAAATGGGAATATGGGTCAAATGGTAATTCTATTTTTAATTTATTGAGAAATCACTATACTATTTTCTAATGTAGTTGCACCATTTTACAATCCACCAGCAGTGCACAAGTTCCAGTTATTTCACATCGTCAATGACTACTTTTTCTTTTTCTTTTTTTTGACAATAGCCATGATAATGGTTATGAGGTGATATCTCATTGTGGTTTTAATTTGCATTTCTCTGATGATTGGCAATGTTGGACATCTTTCAATATGCTGGTTAGCCATTTGTATATCATCTTTGAAGAAGTGGCTAAGTCCTTTGCCCATTTTAAAATTGAGTTATTTGTGTGTTTTTTGTTGTTGAGCTGTAGAATTTATATATTCTGTTTCTTAATCTCTTATCTGATATATCATTTGAAAGTACATTATCCCATTCTGTATGTTGTCATTTCAGTTTGTTGACTTTGCCCCTTAATGCACAAAAGTGTTTAACTTAGATGTACTCCCATTTGTCTATTTTTTTGCTTTTGGTGTCATAACCAAAGATTATTTGCCAAATCCAATGTTATGAAGTTTTTCTCCTATCTTTACTTCTAGGAGTTTTTTAGTTGTACGTATTACCTTTAAATCTTTAATCCATTTTAAGTCCATTTTTGTTTAGTGTAAGATAAGGGTTCAATTTCATTCTTTTTAATGTGGATGTCCTGTTTCCCCAATGACATTTGTTGAAGAGACTATTCTTTCCCCATTGAGTAATCTTAGCACCCTTGTCAAATATAATTTAAATATATATATGAGAGTTCACTTTTTTTTTTTTTTGAGTTGGAGTCTCACTCTGTCGCCCAGACCGGAGTGCAGTGGCCGCTCCCGTCACTGCAGCCTCGACCTGCTAGGCTCTGGCGATCCTTCCACCTCAGCCTTCCAAGTAGCCGGAATTACAGGCATGCACTACCACGCCCGGGTGATTTTTTGATTTATTGTACAGATGAGGTCTCGCTACCCAGGCGGGTCTCGAACCCGTGGGCTCAGACAATCCACTCACCTCAGCCTCCCAAAGGCGCGGGATTACAGGCTGAGCCACCGAGCCCGGCCAGAGAGTTCACTTCTAAACTCTCTATTTTATTTTGCTGGTCTACATGTCTATCTTTATGCCTGTAGCACACTATTGTGATTACTGTAGCTTTGTAATAAGCTAAGACATCAGGAAGAGTGAGGCCTCCAACTTTGTTCTTCTTGTCAAAATTATTTTGGTTATTCAAGATTCCTTGAAATTCCATATATATTTTAGAATTTTTTTACTTTTGCAAAAATGCTGTTGGGATAGGATCAGATCTGAACATCACTTTGTGTAATATTGACATCTTAAAAATAATCAATATTCACTCTTTTAATCCATGAGCATAAAAAGTCTTTTAATTTGTTTGTGCCTTCTTTGATTTCTTTTAACAATGTTTTTTTTTAGTTTTCAGTGTATATGTCTTTTGTCATCTTTTTAGATTTATTCCTAAGTATTTTTATTGTATTGAAAATGGAATTTTTTAAAATTTCTTTTTTGAATTGTTCATTGTTACTGTATAGAAATTCAACTCATTTTGTTTGTTGATTTTGTATTCTGCAAATTTGCTGGATTTGTTTATTAGTGCTAACAATTTTTTTGTGTGGAACCTTTAGAGTTTTCTGTGTGTAAGAAAGTTCATGTCAGCCGGGCTCGGTGGCTCAGCCTGTAATCCCGCGCCTTTGGGAGGCTGAGGTGAGTGGATTGCCTGAGCCCGCGGTTCGAGACCCGCCTGGGCAGCGAGACCTCATCTCTACAATAAATCAAAAAATCAGCTGGGCGTGGTAGCGCATGCCTGTAATTCCGGCTACTTGGAAGGCTGAGGCGAAGGATCGCCAGAGCCCAGCAGGTTGAGGCTGCAGTGGCCGGAGCGGCCACTGCACTCCAGTCTGGGCGACAGAGTGAGACTCCAACTCAAAAAAAAAAAAAAAAAAAAAAGAAAAAAAAAAAAAAGAAAGTTCATGTCATCTGTAAACATAGATAATTTTACTTTTTGGTTTCCAATATGAATATTTTTCCCCCTGATTGCTTTAGCTAAGATTTCCAATGCTATGTTGACTAGAAATGGCTACAGTGGGCATCCTTGTCTTATTCTAGATTTTAAAGAAAATGAATGGCTCATAAAATTAGTTTGGAAGTGTTTCTTATTCTTATATTATCGGTAAGAGATTGTGAAACATCAATGTTAATTGTTTACATATTTGGTTATATTCTCATGTGAAGCCATCTGGGTCTGTGGGTTTCTTTTTAGAGAGCTTTTAAATTACAAATTATTCTCTATATATTTCTTTCATTTTGGTTGAATTTTTTTATCTTGTAGATTTGGAGAATTTTTCATTTCTCCTACGTTGTGGATTGTATGAGATTAAGTTATTTGTTGTATTCCCTATGATCCTTTTAATGCTTGCAAGATCTGTAGTGATATTCCTATTCATCCTTAATGTTATTTATGTTTTTTCTCTTTGTCAATGTTACTAAAGTTGTATCCATTTTATTGACGTTTTCAAAGAAATAGCTTTTGTTGCATTCATGTTCTGCATAAATATTTTTCCCATTGTGTATTTTTGTTTACTATTTCCATTTTTGTTGTTTCCTTCCTTCTCCTTGTGTTATGCTTACTTTGCTCATCTCTTTTTAGTTTTTTGGAATAAAAACTTAGGTCACTTATTTTATTTTTATTTTAGAATCATGGGGTACATGTGAGGGTTTGTTACATAGGTGTATTGCATGAAGGCAGAGTTTAGGCTTCTGTTGAGCCATCCCCTGCCTCCTGCCCAGTGGCGATCATGATACCTAATGGCTGGTTTTGTATCCCTTATCACTCCTCCCTTCATTCTTCCTTTAGCAGTGCCCAGTGTCTATTGTTCCCAACCTTGTGACCGTGCATGCTCAGTGTTTACTTCCCATTTATGGTGAGAACATGCAGTATTCAGTTTTTGTTTCTGTGATAATTCACTTAGAATGATGATCTTCAGCTGCACCCATTTTGCTGCAAAGGATATGATTTTGTTCTTTTTTATATCTGTGTAATATTTCATAGTATATATATATGTATCATATTTGCTTTATGCAGTCCACCATAGATGGGTATCTGGGTTAATTCTATGTTTTTGCTGTTGTGAATAGTGCTGCATCAAACATGTGAGTGCAGGTGTCTTTGTTTTTGTTTTTGGCATAATGATTTATGTTCCTTTGGGTATATTCCCAGAGTGGGATTGCTGGGTCAAATGGTAATTATCTTTAGTACTTTAAGAAATCTCCAAACTGCTTTCCACAGAAGTTGAGCTGGCTTACATTTCCACCAACTGTATACAATCTTTCTCTTTTTTCTGCTGCCTTGCCGACATCTGTTGTTTCTTGATTTTTCAATAATAGCCATCCTGAGTGGTTTGAGATGGTAACTCATGAAGTTTTAACTTGTGTTTTTCTGATAATTGGTGATGCTGAGCATTTTTTCGTATGTTTTTTGGCTGCTTGTATGTCTTCTTTTGAGAAGTATCTGTTAGTGTCTTTTGCCCACTTTTAACGAGGTTATTTGTTTGTCTGCTTTTTTCTTCTGCTGATTTGTTTGAGTTCCTTATAGACTCTGGATGTTAGGCATTTGCCAGATGCATGGCGTGCAAATATTTTTTCTCATTCTGTAGGTTGTCTCTTTACTCTTTTGATGGTTTATTTTGCTGCACAGTAGCTTTTTTAGCTTGATAAGTTCCCATCTGTCAATTTTATTTTTTGCTACATTTGCTTCTGAGGATTTGGCCATTAATTCATGGTTTAGGATGATGTTTAAGATGATGTTAAGATTTTTAGCGTTTGCAGTTTCACATTTAAGTCATTGATCTATTGTGACATAATTTTTGTATATAGTGATAGGTAGGGGTCCAGTTTCATACTTCCGCATGTGGTTAGGCAGTTTTCCCAACCATTTACAAAACAGGTTTCCTTCCCTAATATTTGTTTTTGTCAGCTTTGTCAGAGATGAGTTAGTTGTAGGTCTACAGTTTTACTACCAGGTTCTCTATCCTGTTCTATTGGTCCATGAGTCTATCTTTGTATCAGTACCATGTTATTTTGGTTACTGTAGTCTTTTAGTAAAGAGAAGAGTCAAATAAATAAAGTCAGAATTGAAAGTGAAGACATTACAACTGACACTTCAGAAATAAAAGGGATCATAAAAACTATTATGAACAACAAATTATATGCCAGCAAATTGAATAATCTAGGAAAATAAATAAATTCCTTGAAAGATACAGTCTACTAAAGTTGAATCAGAAAAAATAGAAAATCTGAACAAACCAATAAAAAATAAAGGGATTCAAGTAACAGTTTAAAACTTCCCAACTAAGAAAAGCCCAGACCAGATGGCTTTATGGCTGAATTCTACCAAATGTTCAATGAAGAATTTATACCAATATGTCATAAACTCTTCCAAAACAATAGAGTTAGTGGAATTATTTCCAAAAACATTTTATAAGGCCAGCATCACCTTGATACCTAAGCCAGACAAAGATACCACAAGAAAATATAACTATAGGCCAATATCGCTAATGAACATTAACGTAAAATTTTTAAATAAAATATTAACAAACCAAATTCAACAACATAGCACAAAGATTATACATAATGACTGCTATGGTTTGAATGTCCCTTCCAAAACTCATGTTGAAACTTAATCCCCAATGTGGCATTATTGAGAGATGTGGGCTTTAAGAGGTGAATGTATCATGAGGTATCTGCTCTCATAAATGGATTAATCCATTCATGTGTTAATGGATTAATGGGTTAATGGGTTCATGGGTTATTATGGGAGTGAAACTAGTGGCTTCATAAGAAGAAGAAGAGAGACCTGAGTCATGTGATGTCCTGTGCCACTTCAGGACCTACGGAGTGACCCCACCAGCAAGAAGGCTCTTGTTTGATGCCCTTCAACCTTGGATTTCTCAACCACCATAAATGTAAGAATACATTCATTTTAAAATAAATTGCCCAGTTTGGAATATTCTGTTATAGGCAACAGAAAATGAACTAAGACAATAACCTAGTGAGATTTATTCCTGGCCTGCAATGCTAGTTTAATGTATGCAAATCAATCAAGGTGCTGCATCACATTAACAGAATGAAAGATAAAAAAGCACATAATAAATCTCAGTTGACACAGAAAAAGCATTTGATGAAGTTCAACATCCTTTCTTGATTAAAAACTCTTAATAGTTTTGGTATAGAAAGAAAGTTCCTTAGCATTCTAAAAGTCATTTACCAAAAAACCACAGATGACTAACATCCTAATCAATGGGGAAAAACTGAAAGATTTTCCTCTAATATCTAGTACAAGCCAAGGATGCCCATTCTCCACTTCTACTCTACATAGTACTGGAAGTACTGTGATGTGAATTTCTTGTATAGAAAGTACATAATGAATTTTTTAAAAATTCATACTGCCAATCTCTTTTTAATTGGTATATTTAGACTATTTATATCTAAGATAATTATTGCTATGTTAAGGACTTAAATCTTCCATCTTAATGTGTTTTTCTGTTTTATCCCTGATCTCTCTCTCTCTCTCTCTCTCTCTCTCTCTCTCTCTCTCTCTCTCTCTCTCTCTCTCTTTCATGTGTCTCTGTCTGTTTCCTGTAGGTTACATGAACATTTGTTAGGATTTCATTTGGTTGTTAATAATATTTTTGAGAATGAAATTTTATGCCTTTTTCTTGGTGATTGCACTAGGTATCACAATATTCATGTATAACTTATAAAAGTGTACCTGTGTCAATGTTTTATCTCTGAGTGAAGTGTAGAAACATTACTTTTGATGTGTCTTTGACCCCATGTTAACACTAGTTAATTTTTGATGTTTCAATTTGCCATAATTTATTGTGTTTTCCTTTATATTTTCTTATAGTGCTTGATTTTTATAAAGTAATGAATATATAATAACTTTATAAAGTCACTATCTTTCATCTTGTTAGATTTTGTAAATAAGGCTATATACTGTCAACCAAAAAATGTAGTTGATTCATGCTGTGGTTGAAACTTGAAAATTCTCATTATTTATATACCAGTTTTTAGATTTGATGCACTTGACATATGGGCAGCAAAATCCTTTTTACACATGGCCTATTTTTTCTATAATCAGATAAGTTTCTATCCAAGCATTGGTGATCTAAGTCACTGGGGTGGGGGCAAGTTTCTCTTACAATTCATCTCTAACTCAGAGAAAGCCCCCTTCTCTCAAGCCTCTTCCTCACCTTTCTCTTAGAGGATAGAAGAATGATGTGATGGATCAAATTCTGGAACACCATGAACAGTACCACTGTGCATTTCTAGGTGACACTTCTTATTTTAGCACATGTCCATACTCTCCTCTTTCTTCTAATACTTAAGTGGTAAGATGAGCCAGTTTGTTTTGACTGTGAAGACTGGGTTTTGACACACTGGCCTCTCTTTCTTCTCACTGGAGATTTTGGGCTCTGTCATTCCTGCCTATTAAGAGTCAACTGAGAGTAAAATGTAGAATTTAAAAAGCAAAGAGATTCTGCTTCATATTTGTGCTTCATCCTGTGCTTCAACCCAACTTTGTCTGAGAACTCTGCGGCGAGAGGTCATGGGAACTGACCCAATGAATGATATTTCAGGCCCTTGTGTGTATGTCTCCTTCAGGGAAAGCCATAGGAGGAGGCAGAGCAGCAACATAGGGTAAGAGTGGGGCATACTTTTGTCCCCTGGACAAATACAAATCCCACATCGTCAGATTTTCACCAGTAATACCACATATTTGGATGTCTCTTACCCTGCTACAGATGGTGCAGATGGTGACCCAAATGTCATAACCTACACTGAAATGTCACATATACTCATTCAAGTAGACATGCCCTCAGGCTTTGACATACCCCCCATCCAGACATCAGTAGTGGATATTTGCAAACATGATTGGTTGACTGCATGCATAAAAAGAGAAGGTAAATTTCTACAGTTCTTAGTAGTTTCAACCATTTTCAGTGTCACCATTCTCTCCCTGTTCTCCTTTCTGTTTCTTCCCTCTTCATTCCTTAGGGACTCTATTCTACTCAACTTTATTGTCACCTGCTTTCGTTTTCTGATTTCATATCAGACTTCACCTATTTCTTTCCATCTTTCTAGGACTCATGGTGATTTGAAAATCGGCAAGCTGAATGAAAGACTGACGAGAGGCCTCCTGAACTCCAGTAGTTTCCCTACTCATTTTTTTTCTCTGTTTCATGCACCATCCTCAGGTTTTGTGAAATGTGTTTCTTAATCTGGTGTTACAGTAAGCAAGTTGTTCTCTTTATTTCATATTATTTTATCTCTCCACAGTTTGACCTTGACATTTCAATTGTTCAAACTGGCAAACACATCCCAAGTGAGCTTACCGGTTTTTGCCATTTCTCACTTGTCTCAATTATAGTTAGAATTGGACACTCAGCTCTTTAGTAACTACATCTACATATCTAACTAATTATTAACTTTTCTTGCGCATAATGTTATCCTATGTACCTCATATTATACTATTTCCTTGAAATAGAGAACACATATCACTCTTGCCCTTTTGAGAAATAACTTTCAGCTTTCAGTAAGTTAAATATTTGAAAATGTGTCCTGAAGTATTGCTACCACTTTCCAATATATATTTTCTCTTGCCCCAAAACTTTACACTTACAAGCTCATGTCAACGTTAAATCAAAATAGGATGAACAAATGTCTTTTTGGCGGTCAATTTCCAAATTTGCCTCTACATGAGTAGGTAGAGTCAGCTTTAGAGTCTACATAATCAACTTTCAACTGCTACTACACAACACTTTGTCCACCACTGGAAAACTCTTCCCAAAGGCTCTGGTAAAGGTTCATTCTTCTGCCATCCCAAAATAAACCCACAGTGAGATCACACTCATATTACATGGTGCCATCAATCAAATTACATGGTGCCATCACTCAAATTGAACCCTAGTGGAATGACCATAAAGTAAGTATTCCTTAATATGTGTTGAGGAGAAAGGAGTGGAAGAAGCTCATGGCAAAGCTAAGATTGGTGCAGTAAAGTGGTTTTATGATGGAAAGCATTTTTTTATTTTAGTTCATCTGAATGCTGAAAATCTTGACTAAAAGAATTATTATTATTATTATTTTGCGAGTAAGCAGGATTTATTGAGAGGGCAGAGAAGCTCCCACAGTGGGAGGGGGCCTGAAAGGGTTGCTACTAAAAGAATTCTTTTCAACTTGTATTAACAATGCCAGTTTATAATGAATTAAAACATATAACTTAAGAAATATATAGCAATATCTTGTAGTTTTGAACCAGGATTACCTTGTAATAGTTAATAATGATGATTTGTGCCAGGGAAACAATGTTTTCATGTCTCCTGAATGTAAGTTTCACATTAAAAATACCACATGAGCATTTTGCTAAGATAGAGAAAGAGGATTAGATAACATCCCAGCGTCCCAGAAAAGGGCATGGATACTTCATCACAAAACATTTAGAATATTCCCAAGAGAAAACTTTATAGCAATGAAAAATGAAGTAGTTTAAGCTACTCACTATATGAAAGAAGAGGCATCCATTACTCTTATCCACTTCCTATAGTGCTGGTAGCATTAGCTTTGTAAAAATACATCACTGTTTAAACTCTTTTAAATATCTGGATCTTTTATATTTTTGGTTGGTCTAGCTAGTGATTTATAAATCTTCTTTATCTTTTCTTTCTTTCTTTCTCTCTCTTTTTTTTTTGAAACAGGATTTTTCTCTGTCACTGAGGCTGAAGTGCAGTAGTGCAATCATAACTCACTGCAGCCTCAAACTGCTTGGCTCAAAGGATCCTCTCACCTAAGTCTCCTGAGTTGCTAGAACTACAGGCATGCACCATGGTATCAGGTGAATTTTTTGTTTTTGTTTTTTACTTTGTGTAAAGATGGTGTCTTGCTATGTTGCCCAAGCTGGTCTTTAACTCAGCCTCAAATGATCCTTCCACCTTGGCTGCACAAAGTGCTGGAATTGCAGGCATGAGCCACTGCACCTGGCCTGTTTACTTTTTCAAAGAACCAACTTTTTGTTTCGTGGATCCTTTGTATTTTTTTGTCTGTATTTCATTTAGTCTGGCTCTGACATGTAAAAGAATGAAACTGAACCCATATCTCTCACCATATACAAAAATTAACTCAAGATAGATTAAAGACCCAAACATAAGATCTGAGGCTATAAAAATCCTAAAAGAAAACCTAAGAAAACTCTTCTAGAAATTGGCCTAGACAAAGAACTTATGATCAAGTCCTGAAAAGCAAATACAACAAAAACAAAATAGACAAATGAGACTTAAACTAAAAAGCTTCTGTACAGCAAAAGAAATAACCAACAGAGTAAACAGACAACCTACAGAATGGGAAAATATTTTCAAGCTATGCATCCAACAAAGGGCTAATATCCAGAATCTACAGGGAACTCAAACAACAAGGAAAAAAGTCCCATTAAAAAGCGAGCAAAGGACATGAATAGACATTTTTTTCTTTTCATTTTCTTCTAGCAAATTCTTCCAGATCCTGAATGAATAGCCATTTTTCAAAAGAAAATATACAATCAGCCAACAAATATATGAAAAAATGCTCAACATCATTAAACATCAGAAAATGTAAATTAAAATCACAAAGAGATACCATGTTACACAGTCAGAATAGCTATTAATAAAAAGTCTAAAAATAACACATGTTGATAAAGTTGTAGAGAAAAGGAAATCCATATACACTGTTGGTGGCAATGTAAATTAGTACAAACTTCATGGAGATTTCTTAAAGAACTAAAAATAGAACTACTGTTTGACCGAGAAATCCCACTACTGGGTATATATCCAACGGAAAATAAATCATTATATCAAAAAGATACCTACATGCATATGTTTATCCTAGCACCATTCACAATAGCAAAGATATGGAATCAATCTAAGTGTCCATCAGTGGAGTATTGGATAAAGAAAATTACACACACACACACACACACACACACACACACACACACACACACCATGGAATACTACTCAGTCATAAAAAAGAATAAAATAATGTCCTTTGCAGCCACATAGATGGAACTGGAGGACAGTACCAAAGTAAGATAACTCAGAAAGAGAAAGTCAAATATTGCATGTTCTCACTTCTAAGTAGAAGCCAAACAATGGGTACACATGGACCTACAGAGTGTAATAATGAACACCGGAGACTACAAAAGGTGGGAGGGTAGAAGGGGAGTGAAGACTCAAAAAAGTTTCTATTGTGTACAATTTTTGTTATTTGGATGTATAAAGGCCCAAATGTCACCACTATGCAATATATGCAAGTAAGAAGAATTCATTTGTATCCTCTAAATGTATAAAAATAAAAAGTAAATAAATCTTTTAACTATCACCTACAGGATAAACATAAACTCCTTGTCATGTGACTTTTAAAGACTTCGCATGTTTTTTTTTTGGAGTCGGAGTCTCACTCTGTCGCCCATACTGGAGTGCAGTGGCACACTCCCAGCCACTGCAGCCTCAACCTGCTGGGCTTGGCGATCCTTCCACCTCAGCTTTCCACGTAGCTGGAACTACAGGCGCGCGCTATCACGCCCGGCTAATTTTTTTGATTTATTGTAGAGATGAGGTCTCG
The DNA here is from genome assembly GCA_027257055.1 of Cephalopachus bancanus. Taxonomy (NCBI): domain Eukaryota; kingdom Metazoa; phylum Chordata; class Mammalia; order Primates; family Tarsiidae; genus Cephalopachus; species Cephalopachus bancanus. The sequence goes on from JAPVLO010002121.1 coordinate 20,838, forward strand.
CCAAGTTGCCCAGGTGGGTCTCGAACCCGTGGGCTCAGGCAATCCACTCACCTCAGTCTCCCAAAGCGTGGGATTACAGGCTGAGCCACCGAGCCCGGCTAAGACTTTGCATGGTTTTGACCAACTGCCTTAGAGACTCATCTTTCTCCCTGTTCTTCTGAGAGTCACTAATCACTCTTACCTGGCACCCTCATTAACAGAGAACTTTCAGTCCTTTTCTACATCACTGATGTATCTCCCGTAGAGATCCTTATATTTGGTGATTCTGTTTGGTCTTCCTTGCAGCTGTTTTAGTTTGGTGTTTGCCTGTCTTAAATTGTCAGTGTTTGTTGATTGTTCCTACTAGAGCTCCTGGGGAATGATGTTGCTGTCCTTGGGTCAGGAAGAAAAGGCTGACCTCTGACAAAGTAGTGCCACTTTTGGCAGGGTTAGGGCTGAGCAATGGCATTTTTCCTTATTTCCCTGTGTGGACTCTCTTTTCAGAAACATATCTCTGGCCTCTAAACATTCTCCAATTAGGGAAACTGGTTGCATCTCAACACCCAATCATGGAGGACTTTATCAGAAACTTCCCAAGTTGAAAGCCTCTTAGTCTGATCTTTCTATACTAATATGAGTTTCTCTTGGTCCTGAGAGGTTGATGCTGTGTTTCTAATCTTTTGTGTTTCCTTAGGGCTCTTCAATCCTCTGTAAAGGTTGTTGGTGTACAAAGGTTAAGTCTAAGTGGTGGGCAGGTAACATCACTTCTCTGCAAAACAGTGTATGTAATAGATGAGGGGTGAGTCCACTTCCTCACCCCCTTCCCCCTCCACACTTGCCTCCTGGATAATCTTTCTCATCTTTAATTGGATGACAAGAGAGGTGCCAGGGTTGCCTCAGGGAGACTAGATACCCTGATTGCTGGTGGCTTACTGTTCCTCATCTGAAAACCACCAATGCTTAGGTTTTTAGTCCCAACCTCCACACAGAAAAACATGAAAAATGAGGAAGAAAGATTTCAGTTTAGCAATAAAGTGATAGAACAGGATTTTTACGTTACTTCCCAAAGAAGACAGCTATTTTTTGTTTTCTTCAATATGTGTAAGGTGCAAAATGAAAAAATAAACTATCGCCAAAATTTTATGCCATATATAATATGTCATATTTACACTTGAAAAAATGAATGTGAAATACAATGTGAAAAACACAATACTTTTGTGATAAATGAAAGTTGAGAGAGCTTGTCATCAGCACAGCAACACTACAAGCAATGCTAAATAAAGTCATTCAGGCTGAAGCAAAATGAGATCCAGTGGAAATTTTGATCTACAACAAGTAATAAAGAGCACCACAAATGGTAAATATGTAGGTAAGAAAGCATTATCTTTTATTTTCCTTTAATTATAAAAATAAGAACTGACTTTTTAAAGAAAAAAACAATTTATTAGTCTATAATGAATGTAGAAATGAAATATATGTCCACAACTACACAATTGAAAGAAGTGAATGGATGTATGCTCCAGTAAATTTATTATGTTTATGTGATGGCAAAATAATAATACAACAATTTATAGCTAAAAAGTAAATAAAGATACTAAAATACTAAAAATGTTTTATTATCTCCAAATAAGTTAAATGTGGAACAGAGGAATAACAAATAGGATAAAAAGAAAACACATATAATTATAGATTAAATTACCTACATAGTTACATTAAATAAAAACAGATCACATACTTCCACAAAAAGACAGAGATTAATGGACAGGATAAAAAAGCAAAGCCCGACTATTTACTAACAAAAAGAGATACACTTAAATATAAAGACTTAACTAAGTTTAAAATAAAATGATGGAAAAACAAAATGCAAACTTAAGAATACTGTTGTGACTATAGAAATATCATACAAAGTAAACTTCGAGAAAAAGAATATCACATGATATAAAGTGGATATTTCACAAAGATAGTTGGCTAATAAATAATAACTCTAAATGTGTACCCACCTAAAAACAGAGTTCCAAAATTTATGAGACAAATTCAGACATATCTGAAGGAAGAAAGAGATGCATCTACAATCAGAATTGATTATTTTTATCACTTGTCTTTCAGTAATGAATAGAAGAACTAAATAAAAATCAGTAAAAATTTAGAATATATTGATAATACTTTCATCCAAATTATTGTAATTGACATTTTATAGAGCACTACACCTAGTAGCTATGTAATTCATATTATTTTCAAGGCACATGGAATGCTCATTAAGGTAGACTTTATCCTGTTCCATAAAATATGTGCTCATAAATGCCAAAAGTTTGAACCCTTACAGAATATGTTCTCTAGCCACAATAAAGTTAAATTAGGAGTCAACAAACATGAAATATCCAGAAATACCTATAAATGTTCCCCAAAATATTCCTAAATGAAATAATAATAGAAATGAAGTCATGAGGGAAATTTAAATATATTTTGAATCAAATATTATATAATCACTACATGTCAAAATATGTGGGAGACAGCTAGAGTAATGTATGAAGGGAAATTTATAGTTTTAAATGCCTAATTAGAAAAGCAGAAAGTCTTAAAAATCAGCCACCTAAATTTCCTTTTTTTTTTTTTGAGTTGGAGTCTCACTCAGTCACCCAGACTGGAGTGCAGTGGCCGCCCCTGGCCACCGCAACCTCGACCTGCTGGGGCTCAGGCGATCCTTCCGCCTCAGCCTTCCAAGTAGCTGGAACTACAGGCACGCTACCACACCCAGCTAATTTTCTATTTATTGTAGAGATGAGGTCTCGCCAAGTTGCCCAGGCGGGTCTCGAACCCGTGGGCTCACGCAATCCACTCACTTCAGCCTCCCCAAGCGAGGGATTACAGGCTGAGCCACCGAGCCCGACTTAAATTTCCATTTTTAAAAGCTAGCAAAAGAAGAACAAATTAAATCCAAAGTAAGTAAGAGGAAAGAAATAATAATGAGAACAGAAACAATTAGATAGAAAACAGACCACCAATAGAAAAAAATTTAAAAAGCAAAAACTTGGCTTTTAAAAGATTAATAAAATGTATATATTCCTAGGGAGACTTACCAAGGAACAAAGAGTGAGGAAACACTTCAGCAACAGGAACAAATGTACATCTCTACAGGTTTTAAAGATATTAAAAGTTCAATAACAGTTATGTTCTCTGGCCACAATAAAATTAAATTGAAATCAATATTATTATAATAATCAGGATTTTTTCTAAGAATAGGAAGCATATTTTCTTCCTCAGTTGTGTGTCTGATTAGCCTATGTACTCATTGATTTGATCCCACATTAACTGAATAGCAGAAAAGAGAATTGGGAAAAAGAGCATTGTGGAATTACCTGGTAGAGAAGGGTTTAGGACTATCACAGCACTGAAAGAACTGAGAGAATATGAGATTTGAAGACTATAGTCTTTTTAGTACTGCAACAGTATTTAGGTAACTAAGAGGCACACATAGTAGAGGGATAATTTGAAATCCATCAGCTGAAGGTCAGTGGGGCGTGGTGACCAAATCTTGCAAGGGTTTTTCAATGCTTAGGGAAGTTACATTGAGGTGAGTCCCTCATCAATAAGGCATTGGTATAATTACAACCCATTCTCATTACGCTTTCAACTATAATCTTATAAAGCAGTTACATCAATAATAGAGTGGAAATGGAAAACTATGTCAGTTGAGTAGAGTTGCTTGCTCCTTTCTTTTTCGCTTTCTGTATCTCACCACACCACGGAGAAGAAAGTAAGTGCTTAGAAGGGAAAACAGCACAGAGAGGGAATGTACAACACTTGACAATTCCTCTTCACACTATGGGGTTGAAGGTTACAGTGTGGTCTAGAATAACCTGGGGTAGATAATCTAAGATTTACACTGAGTTCAAAAATCAAATTGTAAAATAAGTGGGGCGGACTCATAAATATCAATGTGAGATCACTCTAACAATATTACCACCAAGTTCTGGAATTTGGCCAATTCACACATGTAAAGGGAACATTTTCAACTAGATGGAAAGAAGTCACTGGAAAAAACAGAATTACTCCATGCTTGCACTAATGAGCTGAGACTCATTAATACTGTATTTCTTCTTACAGCTGATGAGATCAGGCATGTTCAGGGTGGTAAGGCTGTAGAAAGTATATCTTTTACAGTTGAGAGTGACTTTATCTCAGCTATTATTCCTCCTCCTGTCTCTGTCTATCTGCTTGTTCTTCCTCTTGCTCATTTCTTTTTTCTCTGTATTTAGTCCTTCTAGGGCTGGGGCCTGGGGCAGCTGTGAAAAGAAGCCGGGCTGAGCTTCAGAATACTAAGGATGGAGTGCCCAGACTCTTTGTTCTTAGCTGTGTGAAACTGCCTGGCTCACTTAACTTCTCTGAATCTGCTTTCTCAATATGTAAAGTGGAATGGATACCTCAATACGTAAAGCGGGTCCTACCCAAGGACACACATGCTGCTGTGCTTGCAGGATGACTGGAAAAGCTTTAGAAGGCAGAAAATGATAATCAGATGTGAGGTGACTCAAATTAAACTGATACTTTTCCAAAATCCAAGGTAGGTCTTTGTACATATCACATTTGTTCTGTCATCATCTCCTGCCAGCAGCCTGCAAGTGAAAGGACGCTAATGCTAGAAAGGACTGCAGCATTTGGTCCCCAAGGGCCAGCATCAATTCTGCCTGGCTGGATGCCTTTCCTCATCTGTTGCATAGCAACCACCCCTGTCAGCTGCCTGTTTTTCCTCAGCACTTCCTCTGTAATGTGTCTGCAGTGAAATATGAACAGACTCAGGAAAGGAAGTTTGAAACACTATTTTAAATGTTTTCTACTGTCAAATCTGTATCAATAGTTCTAACGTGGTCTATGACTTTTAGGCCCCTTATCCAACTGTCCACTTCCATTCTACAATTGGAAATCTCTTGTACTCTGAAAATTGACATGTCTCAAATTGATTTCTTATAATACATATAAGAAATATAATACATATTTTCTTATAAACATCACATTTTTTTACTTACCTTTTCCAACTGAGTGAATATCACAAACATACATTCAGATTCTCAAGCCAGAAATGTGAATCTTCTATCACCACTCATTTCCTGCATTCCTTTCCTATATTCAAACCACCATAAACATCTTTAATATTCTACCTTTAATATAGGTTTGCCGACTTCTCTTCCTTTGTTTCATTCTAGTTAAGGCCGCTATTCTCTCTCTATTCTGGCCTTCTGAAGGAGTCTCTTAAATGCCCCCCACTTCAAATAATTTTTTCTACTACAGTCGGTCCTCCACGGAGTAACTAGAGTAATCATCTCAGAATGTAAATCAAACCGTGCCACAATTTTAAAAAAACTTTAAAAAAATTTCAGTGTTCCTGTCAGCAGTCAGCATCCTCTCATAGTTAGATTGCCTCAGACAAAGGTACATATCCTTTTTGCTGCTTGGATGCCCCTCCACAGATGGCATGAAATCCATTGCCTTTCCTCCTACACAGTCCTTTCTTACACAGAACACAACATCATTAGTTAGGTATTAATATTAATATAGCCTTGTTTTATCCACATGACAATCTGGCCAATGGTTAAATAAATGTCTCCAGGCTTTCCACACCTACAAATGCTCTCTGAGGTTGACTCTGAAAATGTCTCATTTCTTTGTTAAATGGTGGTTTTCCTCATCCTTTCTTAATGAAAATACTATTAAAAAAAAAGATTTTTCGTTAAAAGCATAAAAGTATTATACCTATGAATTCACATTTTATGTAATATAACAAAAGAATCTTATGTTGTGGATATTCGGGTGTTTTCCAGTTTTATAATTGGATATGAAAAGTGAAATTTTTGCTTTTAAATATTAAAATTGTTTTTTCTTGCAGTTAATTCCTAAAAGTGGAATTGTTGATATGTGATTATATACATATTTCTAAAGCTCTTATGCATATATTGTTCTCTAGAATGACTGTATCAATTTATAGTGCTACAACTATGTGTGAATGCCAGTTTTACTGCATTGTAATTGACACTGGTCGCTATTCTCTTTAAACATTTGCCAGTCCTGCATTTGAAAAATAAGTTATTTAATATGGGTTAGTTAAAAAATATATTTAATCTCTTCTAACTATAGAAACCATTCAGTCTCAGGCAAAAAAACTGAAAAACACATATGGGAATGAAAAACAAAATAAAAATAGTCTCACACTAAAATAATCACTGCTATTATTTTAAATATTTTATTTACATTCATTTGTTTATCCTTGACTCCTTGTTTTCCTTCACATCCAATATCTAACCAATCTGTCAGGAAAATATTTTGGTTCTAGCTTTAAAATATATTTACAATTTAACCACTTTTTTTTTTTTTTTTGAGTTGGAGTCTCACTCTGTCACCCAGACTGGAGGGCAGTGGCCGCTCCCGGCCACCGCAGCCTCAACCTGCTGGGCTCCTGTGATCCTTCCGCCTCAGCCTTCCGAGTAGCTGGAATTACAGGCATGAACTACCACGCCTGGCTGATTTTTTGATTTACTGTAGAGATGAGGTCTCGCTGCCCAGGCGGTCTCGAACCCGCGGGCTCAGGCAATTCACTCACCTCAGCCTCCCAAAGGCGCGGGATTACAGGCTGAGCCACCGAGCCCGGCTCAATTTAACCACTTTTTAAAAAACCACTTCTTTTTTTAACTTAAAATTTTTTTATTTTAAAATTGTGCAAAATTCAGTTGTTAGGTATATAAATATTCATTGTACAGGTACCCTTGTTGATGAGGTGTGCCCCCACTTCCCCAGGCAGATTTCCACTGCTGTCAAGCCCACCTCCCCACTCCCCCACTCCCCCCGCAGGTTCCCGCTACTGTCAATCCTTTTCTTATAGTGTTACGATATCTGTTCAAAGTCCACTTATGAGTGAGAACATGTGATACTCAGTTCTTTGTTTCTGTGAAAGATCACTCAGTATTATAGATTGCAATTCCATCCAGGTTGCAGCAAAGTTCATGATTTTGTTCTTTATGGCTGCATAATATTCCATCGTGTATATGTCCCACATTTTTTATACAGTCCTCTTTTGATGGGCAGCACAGTTGGTTCCATGTTCTTGCTATTGTGAACAATGCTGCGATAAACATACGTGTGCAGGCATCTTTTTTATAGAGGATTTGAGTTCTTCTGGGTATATTTCCAGTGGGGGGATTGCAGGGTCATATAAAAGGTCGATTTTTAGAGCTTTTAGGAATTGCCACACTGTTTTCCACAAAGGCTGTACTAGTTTACACTTCCACGAACAGTGTAGAAGTGTTCCCTTTTTGCCACATCCTCTCCAGCATCTGTTATTTTTTGAGTTATTGATGATGGCCGTTCTGACTGGAGTTAGGTGGTATCTCAGTGTAGTTTTAATTTGCATTTCTTTGACGACTAGTGAGGTTGAATATTTTTTCATGTATCTGTTGACTGCTTGTATGAGAACAGTCTATTCATATCTTTTGTCCACTTTGTGATGGGGCTGTCTGCTTTTTTCTTTTCAGCACGTTTGAGTTTCTTGTAGATCCTAGATGTTAGGCCTTTGTCAGACATGGAGTTGGCAAATATTTTTTCCCAGTTTGTGGGCTGTCTCCCTGCTCTCTTGATGGTTCGTTTTGCTTTGCAGAAGCTTGTCAGTTTGATGAGATTCCACTTGTCTATCTTATTTCTTATGGTATGGGCACTTAGGGTTCTGATCAGGAATTGATTGCCAGTGCCAATTTCCATTAGGGTGTCTCCTGCGTTTTCTAAGGTTCTTATAGTTTGAGGTTTTATGTTTAGGTCTCTGATCCATTTAGAGGTAATTTTTGTGTATGGTGATAGGTAGGGGCCCTGTTTCAATCTTCTGCATGTGTTCAGCCAGTTTTCCCAGTACCATTTGCTGAATAGGTTCTCGTCTCCCCAGTGATTGGTGGTGGAGGCTTTGTCGAAGATGAGTTGGTTGAGAAATTGAGGTTTTGCTTCTGGAATCTCAATTCTATTCAAAAGCCAGTTCTAGTTACCACTCTTGATCAAACCACCATCATTGCTCATGTGGACCATTACAATAGCATCCTCACTAGTCTCCCTGCTTTGACCCTGTCCCATGTAGTCTCTTCTTCACACAGCATCCAGAGGGATCCTGCTAAAATCTTATGCCACTTTTTTACCCACAGCCCTTACAGATCTCTTATCAAACTTTGAGTGATACTAAAGTCCTTAATGTGGTCTGTAAGTCAAACAGCATTCATTTATCACCTCTCTGACCTCATTGTCTTACCCTGTCACTCACTCCACTGCAGCAACATTAGAGTCCTTTCAAATAGCTAATATATCAGACTTGCTTGTACTTTAGGTATTTGTTCGGCTTTTTTAATTGACAAGAATATTCTTCTATAATATAGCTGCATGGCTACTTCCCTCATAATGAGGCTTTTGCTCAAGTGAGCACCCCCAGGTTGTTCTGATCCCTTTTTCTCTGCTTTATTTTTCTTTTCTTTATAACTTACTTTGTGAAGCACTATATACTTTAGCTCTTTTTGTGTTCATTGTTTTTAGAATATTTATCCAACTAGAACATAGAACCCCACAGGGCAGAAATATGTGAGTGTTTTGCTTTGTTTCTAAAGAACATTGAATAGGGGCTTAGCACATAGAAGACACTCATAAATATTTTCTGATTATCTATCTATCTATAATCTATCTATCGATCTACCTATCTATCTCATCTACCTTGATAAATGCTCAGGTGAAGTAATAAGTCCTTAATGGTCTGGTTGGGCATAATAATATAAGGAAAAGCATTTATTTTGTTGCTTTATAAAGGGAATTGATGAGGGACAAAAGAGGTAAACTAGAATTCAAGAAGCTGTCCTGATATTCGATGTAAGTCCTTCTGTTAAATTCCAAGATCATTAGTATATTCCACAAAGTCTCCCAAGCTGTTTGGTAGGAGTAGATATTTTGGAAGTTGAGGTGGGCATGTGTGAAAGGATAGGTGTGAGTTCAAGAGATATGAAACAAAATAAAGGCATTTAAAAAGTGACATCAGAGCCGGGCTTGGTGGCTCAGCCTGTAATCCCGCGCCTTTGGGAGGCTGAGGTGAGTGGATTGCCTGAGCCCGCGGGTTCGAGACCCGCCTGGGCAGCGAGACCTCATCTCTACAATAAATAAAAAAATCAGCCGGGCGTGGTAGCGCATGCCTGTAATTCCGGCTAATTGGAAGGCTGAGGCGGAAGGATCACCGGAGCCCAGCAGGTCGAGGCTGCGGTGGCCGGGAGCGGCCACTGCACTCCAGTCTGGGCGACAGAGTGAGACTCCAACTCAAAAAAAAAAAAAAAGTGACATCAGTAAGGTACCAGGCTAGTAAACTCCAAGCCTTTATTCATCCACAAATAAATAGAGTAAGCAATATACAAAGTAGAATGGCTTTATGAAAACCACAGGGTCAAGTTGAGAAGCTACAGCACCAGGCTAAATTAAAACCAAAAAGGGATTCCAGAGACAGGTATAGAAAATTTCCAGCATTTTAAACACTTGTCTGTGCCCACCTCTCCCTCATGCCTGGCATAGTTTGGCACAGCCAGGAGGAAACATGCTATGTCAGGGTTCCTCCCTTGGGATGAAAATAAAACAGCGGACTTGGTGTCCAAAACTCTAGTGTGTCTGGTGGTCAACCAAGAGATAGATTTGTCTTGCCTTACTCAGAACACTGACACAACTGGTGGCATAGTAAGAAATCTGCTGAAAACAGACACAAGCACTGCAGCAGGCAGACACCAAGTGAGCAAAAAGATAACAAACTCCTGAGATGAAGCAGAGGACAGCTGCTTAGGGAATTTGAGACTGAGAGTTAAAAGCATATGAACAAGAACAGAGAAGACATATCTCCCCAAAAGGTTTGAGAAGTCCTAGAAACTCCACTGGGTTGATTGGTGGAAATCTTTCCTTGCATCAAACCAGTTTAAAATAACTGGGAGAGGTAGTTGGTTATTCAAACACACAAATCTCAAAAAAGAATTATAAGGCATTCAAAAAAAAAGAGAAAAAATGCTTCAATAAAAGGAATAAAATAGAGCCCCAGAAAATGACCCTAAGGAAACAGAGATATATAAACTACTGTACAAAGAATTTAAAATAACTGTCTTAAAAATACTCAATAGGTTAAAAGAGAACACAGACAGACAACTAAAAAACATCAGAAAAATGGCACATGAACAAAAGGAGAATATCAACAAAGCAATAGGACCTACAAAAAGGAACCAAATAGAAATTATGGAGCTGAAAAATGCAGTACCTGAACTGAAAAATTTCACTGAGAGATACAACAATAGTTTAGACCAAGCAGCTAAAAGAATCAATGAGTTGAAGACAGCATATATTCAAATATGAACATTTAATCCACAAGAGAAGAAACTCAATAAGCTAACAAACACAGGGGAAAATGTTTAATCTTACTCGTGGCCAAAGTCATACAAATTAGAATATAGTTAACACTGAAAGGAAACTGTTTGAAAGGAAACTGCTTGTCAGACATGGTTCTAAGAACATGTCACCAATTAATTAGTTCAATTATCACAATGATCCCATTGAGCTGATATTACTATCATTACAGTCTCCATTGGATCAATGAAGATCTGATAGGTGATAAGTCATAAAACTTGTTTATAAAATCAAGGCAATTTGGTCTCAGAGACCATATCTATAGCCATTCTGCAATTCTGCCTTCCTAAGCTATATCCGCTTCTGTCTTGAGTAACTGTCCTTAAACTAAATATTTATAATACTTAGCATATGCCAAGCAAATGCAAATTTGGGCATTTATCTCAGAGAAATGGAAACTTATGTTCACCCCAAATCTTCTACATATCAACTTTATTTGTTATAGTCAAAAACTGGGAGCAACCAAATTGACGAACCCATTTGAGGACTGAACTCCAGACAAGGGATATCTAATGATGAACCACCCAGGTGCCCTGGGGATATCGCAACTTTAATAGTTGCTCTAATAAATGTTCTGTAAGATTATGAGGCAATTGTGCTAATTTTTCTAGAACATTTATCAGAAAAAGCACTTTTAAAAGGGCACTATTTTCATACCTCTTTACATAGACTCCAGTTTTTGTCTTTTTTTTGAGAAACTATTTATTTGAAAATTTTATCTTTAGCTATTTTGCTATCTTGTGTTCAAAGAGGGAAGGGAAAAAAAACCCCTTGGTACCATAACCCAGGAAACTTAGACCCAAAAGAAGTGGAATAGGAAAATTAGGACAATGGTCACTTCTGTCCTTCTGAATTCTTCTGCTGTTTATATGCCCTGAGTGCCAACTCCACTCTTAAGCTCCTGTTACCTAAGACAGCGTATCTGAAGTCATTGAGTCAGAGGAGCAAAAAGAAAATAAATAACAAAAGTGAACAAAGTCTCAGAAACGTATGGGACACTAGCAAGCAGACCAACATATGCATTAGAGAAATTAATGAAGAAGAGAAAGAGAAAGGGGAAGATCGCTTATTTGAAGGAATAATGATCCAGAACTTCTCAAATCTGAGGAAATAAATGAACACAAAAATTCAAAAAGCTCAATATACTTCAACTAGAATAAACCCGAGAAGATCAACACAGAGACACATTATAAACAGTCAAAGACAGAGAAGGAATCTTAAAAACAATGAGAGAAAAGTGATTAATTACAAACAATGGAGCATAAGATTATCAGCACATTTTTCAGCAAAAAACTTTCAAACCATAAGACAATAGGTTGATATATTCAAAATGCTGCAAGAAGAGGAAAACATAAACTAAGCATATTTTATCTGGCAAAAAATATTCTTCAAAATGAAAGTGAAATTAAGACCACCAGATTAAAAAAAGAAGCTGAGAGAGTTTGTTATTAGAACTGCTTTATAAAAACATTTTGAAGAGGGTTCTTTAAGTTGAAATAAAAGGATGACAGACAGCAACACAAAGGCATACAAAAATATAAAGTTCTTTGATTTAAAAAAAGTACATAGAAAAGTATAGTAACCTGCATTATTGTAATTTTGGCAGATAAATTTACTTCACTTGTATACGTAATTTAAATGACAAAATGTGGAAAACACAATAACTCTATGTTAATGAGTATACAGTGTATAAAGGTTTAATTGGTTACATCAGTAGCATAAAGTGGTGGCAGAATTTTACGTAAAAGAGTACAATTTTCCCATCACATTGAAGTTAAATTATCAGTTTAAATAGATAGCTAAAACTTTAAGATGTTTTCTGTAATCCCTATAGTAACCACAATGAAAATATCTATTGAGTAGACACAAAATAAAATAGGAGGAAAATAAAAATAAGTTATGAAAAAATATGTAAAACACAGAAGAAGGCAATAAGAGAAGAAAGGAGGGACAAAGAAAGCTATAAGAAATTTTTAAGATGAACAAAATGTTGCCATTTTGTTCAAAGTTCTTCCCTATGAGCAATTTCTTTAAATGTGAATTAATTAAAATCCTCAATCAAAAGACATAGATTGGCTGAATGGATTTTTAAAACATATCAAACTACATGCTTTCTACAAGATGCTCCTTTAGATTTAAGGATGCAAATAGACTGAAATTGAAAGAATGGAGAAAGGCATTCTGTAAACATGCTAACCAAAAGAGCCCAGGGGTGTCTACACTAATATTAGATAAACTGTAAGTTAAAAGCTGTTAGAGACAAAGAAGGACATTATATAATGATAAGAGGGTCAACTGACCAAAAAGATGTAACAGTTGTAAATACTTAAGCACCAAACACCAGAGTTTCTAAATATATTAAACAAAATTGACATAATTGAAGGAAGAAACAAACAGTCATACATTAATAGTAGGAGACTTTAATATCATATTTTAAATAATGGATAAAACAACCAGACAAAAGATCAATAAAGAAATAAAGGACTTGAACAACACTACACAGCAATTTTGCCTAACAGATACACAGAATATTCCATTCAACAATCGTAGGCTACACATGCTTCTCAAGTGCATATGCAATATTGTCCAGAACAAACGACACATTAGACTACAAAACAAATCTGAACATACTTTTAAAGATTAAAATTATGCAAACTATGTTTCTAATTGAATCATGGAGAAATAGAATATCTGAATAGACAAGTAGCTAAAAAAAGATTTAATCAATAATCAAACCCCTCCCTCAAAAAAGAAAAGCCTTGGTGAAGGTGAGTTCACTGGTGAACTCTAACAAACATTTAAAGAAGAATTAACACCAATCCTTTCAAGCTTATCAAAAAGTTAGAGGAGATAATATTTCTAAGTTCATTTTATAAGGCCAGAAATTCCCTAATAACAAAGCTAAATAACGACACTATAAGAAAACAGCACACCAATATCCCTGGTATTAATGCAAAAACACTCAACAAAAAATTAGCAACTAAATTCAATAAATCTAAGACCTGAAACTGTGAAACTGCTACATTGGAAAAATATTCCAGAAATTTCTCAAAGACATACAAATGGCCAAGAAATTTATTTAAAAATGCTCAACATAACTAATCATCAGAGAAATGCAAATCAAAATCACAATGAGTTATCATCTCATTTCAGTTAAAATGGTTTTTATTAAAAAAAAAGATAGAATAATGGATGCTGGTGAGCATTTAGACAAAGGAAACTCTCATGCATACACTGTAAGTGGGAATGTAAATTAGTACAGCCACTATGGAAAACAACACGGAGGTTCCTCAAAAAAACTAAAAATAGAACTATTGTATGATCCAGCAATTCTACTACTGGGTATATAACCACAAGAAAGGAAATAAATTGGAAAGACATCTGTATCACCTTGTTTATTGTAGCACTGTTCACAATAGCTAAAATATGAAATCAACCTATCAGCAGATGAATGGTTAAGGAAAATGTAGTATATATAAATAATTTATTTAGCCATGAAATAATTATATCCTGTCCTTTTTCAGCAATATTAATGGAGCTGGAGTTCACTATACTAAATGAAATAAGTCAAGTACAGAAAGACAAACATCTTATGTTCTCACTCATATGTGGAGCTAAAAACATGAATTTCATGAAGATACTGAGTAGATTGGTGGTTACCAGAGGCTGGGAAGGGTACATGGGGGAAAGAGAGAACTTGATTAAAAAGTACAAATATCCACCCTGGTTTCTGCCACCATAGTCTCTAGACCGTCCATATCCATATCCATATCCTCCAGGTCGGCTGTCATATCTGCCGCTCCCATAGCCTTGGTCTCCACCACCTCTAGAGTAGCCATGACCACGGGCCCCCAAAGCACCCCCTCTGGTTCCCCGGGCAGACTTGCCTGCATGGTCAACACGGATCTGGCGACCGTCCAGGGACTCTCCATTCATGGCTCTCATGGCATCTGAGGCATGCTCTGGGTTGGTGAAGGTGATGAAGCCAAAACCCCGGGATCGCTGACGCTACTCAGGAGGAAATTACAGAGACAATTATGACAACTGAGATGAGACATGCACACATAATGTAGATACACAAGGAATAACACTTCTGATCCAGGATTGTCCTTCCAAAATGGCTGTATTTATAAAAGATTTTTGGAGCTGCACTGAAACATCTGTTTTTATTGCCCCAACTTCTATTTTTAAATTGCGCTCCCAAGGTAGCTTATTAAAGACCTTTTAGAAAGCTCCATGTGTTTTTAAAATTTTTCTCTCCCATTTAAAGACAAATTCTAGGACATTTGTAGAGTCTGGGTATTTTTTCTTTGATGAGTTTTTTAGTTTAGGATTATTGGTTCTAGCAATAATGGGTCTGGCATGTTTGGCCAGACTGATAAAAATTAAATGTGTATCAAGGGACATTTAAGAAAATTCTGTATACAATGTTTATTACGGTTATGAAGCAATTTCAAAATGTACCTATAAGAAATCTGCATCAAGAACATGGTTACCTAGGGGCGTTTTTTTACTCAAGATCACCAACCTGGTTATATAGAAGAGCTTCTTAAAAATGTATGTGAATGTCATTTTTTAAAAATACTGGAAAAAAATATTCTGTTGTGTCTCATATAGTGTTTAGGATGTCCTTCACGGAGCTGATTAAAAAGTTGAAACCTGAAAAAAACAACAAAAAAAGTACAAATATGCCGGGCTCGGTGGCTCAGCCTGTAATCCCGCGCCTTGGGAGGCTGAGGTGAGAGGATTGCCTGAGCCCGCGGGTTCGAGACCCACCTGGGCAAATTGGTGAGGCCTCATCTCTACAATAAATCAAAAAATTAGCCGGGTGTGATAGTGTGCGTTTGTAGTTCCAGCTACTTGGAAGGCTGAGGCGGAAGGATCGCCAGAGCCCAGCAGGTCGAGGCTGCGGTGGCCGGGAGGGGCCACTGCACTGTGGGTGACAGAGTGAGACTCCAACTAAAAAAAAAAAAAAAGTACAAATATACAATTTGATAGAAGAGATAAGACCTGGTGTTTGATATATCTGTAGAGTGACTATAGTTTACAATAATCTATTATATATTTCAAATAGCTAGAAGACAGTAATTTGGATGTGTCTAGCATAAAGACAAATATTTAAGGTGATGGATATTCCAATTAAATTTATTTGACTTTTACAAATTATATGAATATATTGAATTATCACACATACCCTGAAAATATTTACATCTATTACATATCAATAAAAATAAAATTAAAAACTACATTGAAATGTCATTTCATATACATTAGGTTAGTTCACATAAAAGAAGTGTCAAAATCTTGGAAATATTGGAACCCTGTGGACTGTTGGTAGGATTGTAAAATAGTGCAACACTTTGGCAGTTCCTCAAAAAATTCTAAATAGAACTACTACATAATCCAACATTCCCTCTTCTGAATATATAGTGAAAATAATTAAAATCTGAGTCTTGAAGAGATATTTGCACACTCATCTTCATAGTAAAACTATTTGTAATAGCCAAGAGGTGGAAGCAACCCAAATGTCAATTGACAGAATAATGGCAATGTGGTATATACATAGAGCAGCCTTAAAAAATAAGGAAATCTTGTCACGTACTACAATATGGTGGTATCTTAAGGACTTGATGCTTAGTGAAATAAGTCTGCCACAAAACAACAAATACTGTATGACTCCATTCTATGAGATATGTAAACAAGTCAAAGTCATAGAAACAGAAAGTACAATGTTGAAGAAAAGGGGAGTTATTGTTTAATGGTGTGGTGTTATGCTGTAGATAATGATTTTCATCCAGGGTTTCCTAGCTCATAACTCCTGTAACCCTTTTTACAGTTTTTGTTATGATGTTGGGTGTGTTAGGCCTTAGGGACAGGCCTCAGAAACAAAATCTCTTCGACCTTCTTTAGCCCTCCTGTTGCCTGCCCCAAGAGATTGTGGGTCTTACGACCCATCCCAAAGAGTCTCATCTTATACACTGGGGGGAGTCATGAAACTTCTATAAAAACCAAGAGAACTGTGTTTAGAGAACTTCTGGATAGCTGAACAAGTGAAGGTTCCTTGAGGGTGGCACACCCAGGAGGGCATGGAAGCTTTGTGTTCCTTCTTTCATACTCACCCTACATGCCTCTTCATCTGTATCCATTGGGCTATCCTTTATAATAAACTGATAAATGTAAGTAAATGTTTCCCTGAGTTCTGTGAGCTGCTCCCACAAATTAATCAACCTCAAAAAAGAGGATTATGGAAACCCCAATTTGAAGCCAGTGTGTCAGAAGTTCCAGAGATCTGGACTTGTGACTGGTGCCTGGGGGGAGGAGTGTAATCTTGTGGATTGAGCCCTCACTCTGTGGGATCTGACAGTATCTCCAGGGTGATAGTTTTAGAACTGAATTGGAGGACACCCAGCTGGTGTCTGCTGCTTGGTGGTGGGGAGAAACCCCTCATTTTGTCACAGAAGTGGTCTTCTGTGTTAATGATTGTTGTGGTGTGGGAGCAGAGGGAAAAACTCGATTTGGGAGAGTTTTCCCTGAAAGGAAATGGGTATAGAGTCTGATTCATTCAAGATAAAAATGTCTAAAGATTTGGTTAACAACAATATGAATATACTTAACATCAGTCAACTGTAAACTTAGAAATGGTTAAGATGGTAAATTTTATGTTAAAACGTGATGTAAAATTTACCATTTTAAGCTTTTCCTTCCGCAGATAGCTCCCTAATACAAAGCAAAAATGCCAAATCTTACCAATTTTATGTAACATAGTACTGGAAACCCTAGCCAGTTCAATTCGACAAGAAAAAGAAAGATTTTACTTCTTTCATTCATGTCTGAAAAAAAAGAAGTAAAATTGTCTTTGTTAGCAGATGATATGATTCATATGTAGAAACCCCTAAAGATTCCATGAAAAATTGAACTAATGAATGAATTCAGTAAAGTTGCAGGGTACATTGTCAACATAGAACTATTAGTAGCATTTCTTTAAACCAACAATTAAGTATCCAAGAAGGAAATCAAGAACACAATCCTATTTATAGTATCATCTAAAACGATAAGTTTAACCAAGGAGGTGAAATATCTGTACACAGAAACTATACAACAATTAAAGAAGTTGAAGAAGATATAAATAAATGAAAAACTATCCCAAGTCTATGAATTTTGATAATTAATATTGTCCATAATATCCAAAAGTGATCTACAGATTCAATGCAGTCTCTAAATTTCAATGACGTTTTTCACAGAAATAGAAAAAGCTATCCTGAAATCCGTATGGAACCACAAAAGACTCTGAATAATCAAAGAAATCGTGAGAAA
This sequence comes from Cephalopachus bancanus, assembly GCA_027257055.1. Taxonomy (NCBI): domain Eukaryota; kingdom Metazoa; phylum Chordata; class Mammalia; order Primates; family Tarsiidae; genus Cephalopachus; species Cephalopachus bancanus. The sequence goes on from JAPVLO010002121.1 coordinate 38,568, forward strand.
GAAAAACAAAGCTGAAGGTTTAAAATTATACTACAAAACAATAGTAATCAAAACCATATGGTACTGTCATTAAAACACACACATAGACAAATAAAACAGACTAGTGATCTAAGGAATAAAAACACACATATGCAGTCAACTAATTTCTGGCAAGGGCACCAAGAATACACACTAGGGAAAAGGTAGTCTTCAATACATGGTGCTGGGGAAAAGTGGATAGCCACATGCAGAGGAATAAAATTTGGTCTTTATCTTAAACCATACACAAAAAATAAATTAAAAAACAGATTAAATACTTAAACATAAGAACTAAAATTATAAAACTTTTAGAAGAAAACATAGGGAGAAAGTTTATTGACATTGGTCTTAGCAATGAATTTATGGATATGACACCAAAAACACAGGCAACAAAGGCAAAAATAAACAAGTGGGACCACATCAAACAAAAAAACTTCTGCACAGGAAAAAAAATCAATAAAATGAAAAAACAACCTATTAAATCAAAAAAAGTCTGAAAACTATATATTTAATAAGGGGTTAATATCTAAAATATGCAAGGAACTCATACAACTCAATAGCAAAAAAACAAGAACGGCAAATAATCTGATTAAAAAGTGAACAAAAGTGTTGAATAGATATTTTTTCTGATGAAGGCATACAGATGACAAGTAAGTATATGAAAAAGTGCTCGACATCACTAGTCACAGAAAAACGATGATAAAACCACAATGAAATATCACCTCACACCTGTTAGAATGACTATTATCAAAAAAGCAAAAGGTAAGTGTTGGCAAGGATGTGGAGAAAAAGGAATGCTTGTACTATCGGTGGAATGTAAATTGGTACAACCTCTAGGAAAACAGTATAGTGGTTCCTCAAAAAATTAAAATAGAACACTGTATGATTCAGCTTCTGTATTATCTAGATGTACTATTTCTAAAGGAAATGAAATCAGTATGTCAAAAATATATCTGCACTCCCATGTTCGTTGTAGCATTGTTCACAATAGACAGGTTATTGAAACAATCTGTGCCCACTGAAAGATGAATTAATACAGAAAATGAATTAATAAAAGTCATGTGCCACAAAAAGAATTTCAGTCAATGATGGAAAGGTCATTAGTTATGATGGTTATGACTTATGGTCACTACGGAGCATGAAATTGTTTTCCACTTTAAATTAACTGCTAGAAAACTTAGAGTCATACTTATGCTTCTTCCAAGGCTGTACTTTCTGTGTTTTAACTTAATATATTTAAAAATTTTTTCTCTCCCCATTTTCTTTTTGCCTTAATTTTTTCAAATTAAAATATTATACACAATGATGATCCCATAAAATTATATCACTATACTTTTACTGTCCCTTTTTATATGTTTAGATGCACAGATACTATTGATTTACAATTGCCTACAGTATTCAGTACAGTAGCATGTTGTATAGTCTGTAGCCTAAGAACAATGGGTTTATACCATTTAGCCTAGATGTGTAGTAGGCTACAGTATCTAGGTTTCTGTAAGTACACTTTATGATGTTTGCACAACAATGAAATTGCCTAATGGTCATTTCTCAGAACATATTTCTATCTTTTAACGTTGCATGACTGTACCCTGATTCTCAAATTTCTCCATTGTTAAATGGGGAAAAATAATACATATTTCATCATCTTAAAAACATGTTTGAACTTTGGACATTTAGATAATCTTGATTTGTATCTTTATTTTTGTAATAATTTTTTGGGAAATACAGAAGAACTTACTAGGTCCTGGGCCTCCGAATTGTGCATACAAAAATTTGTCCTTGTTTTTTTTTATTTCTTTATTGTGGTAAAAACATATAACATAAAATTTATGTTTTTAAATTGAAATTATATGTTTAAGATGTGCAGTGTGATGTTTTGATATAAATACACATAGTGAACTAATGACTACAGTCAAGCTAATTAGCATATCTATGTTTTCACAGGGTTTCTATTTATTTATTTTTTTTTTTTTATTTTTTATTATAAAGATGTGCGGGACAATTCAGAGTTAGGTATACAAACATTGATTATGCAAGTACCCTCGTTGATGAAGTATACCCCTCCCTCCCCTAGCAGTTTCCCTCAACTGCCAATCTCACTCCCCTCCCCTGACAGTTTCCCATTACTGCCAAATGCTTTCTTATAGTATTATAATTGTTCAAGGTCTGCTTATGAGTGAGAACATCACATAGTTACTTTTTAAACGGTGAGAATACTCGAGATCTAACCTCTTAGCAAATTTCAAACATATGATACACCATTATTAACTAACTATAGTCCCCATGCTATAATTAGATCACTAGAAATTATTCATACTGTGTAACTGAAACTTTATACCCTTTGACTAACATCTCTCATTTCTCCCCTCTTTTCATAACTACCATTATAATTTTTGCTTCTATGAAGTCAGCTTCTTAATATTCTACATATAAATAAGATCATGCAGTAATATTCTTTCTGTGTCTGGCTTATTTCACTTAGCAAAATGTCTTCCAGATTCAACCATATTGTCACAAATGGCAGAGTTTCTTCTTTCTGAAGACTGCATAATTCCATTGTATACACGTAGTAAGGTAAGTTGGTCTAGGTGATGTAACTAGCTGTGGAAAAAAGATGTGATAAACCCAGGACTGTTTGACTCCTGAGCAAAGTACTCTTAAACATTATGAAACAGTGTAGGGAACATTTATTGAGTATATACTATATGCCAAACACTAAGTTCTTTAAATATGTTATCTCTTTTCATTCTTATAACAAACCTATGATGTAGATTGGTACAAATATCCATATCTTACTGATAAACAATTTACTGTTATTAAGGATATTATTTGCCATTGAAACAAAGGCATGGTGTCATTAGGCAGGAACAATTGTACTCTCCACAACCAATTGGCTGGTTACGACTTTATGGTCACTGTAGACCATAAAATTAATTCCATTCTCCACTTTAAACTGATTGCTAGAAAACTTAGAGTTATAGCTGTACTTCATCTAAGAATGTTTCTTCTGTATTTTAACTTTGTTTTTTTGTGTTTTTTTTTATCAATATTTTTTATTTTGATATTGTGGGGTACAGTTAAGGGTTAGGTATACAAATATGATTCATTCAGGCCTCCTTGTTTTAACAGGTTCTCTCCTTCCCCAGACAGATGTTTACTACCATTAGTCCCATCCCCCCTCCCACAGTTTCCCACCACTGTCAGTCAGTTTCTTATGGGAGTACTTGGGTGATCAAGGTTCACTATATGAGTGAGAATATGTGATACTCAGATCTTTGTTTCTGTGAGAGGTCACTCAGTATTATAGACTGTAGCTCCATCCTTGCTGCAAAATTAATGATTTTGTTCTTTTTTATGGCTGCATATATTCCATCATATATATGTACCACATTTTTAAAATTTCCCTCTTCTTTTGATGGGCAGCGTGGGTTTGGGTTTCCCGGTTCTGCTATTGTGAACAATGCTGCGATAAACATTCGTGTGCAGGTATCTTTTTTATAGAG
>JAPVLO010002122.1:0-16703 GCA_027257055.1 Cephalopachus bancanus
CAAAAAAGGGGTTTTTAAGTCTCTGGTGAGGAAATGTCTAGGTATTTCATCTTTTTGTGGCTATTATGAATGGAATTTGCTTTTAATTTGAGTTTCTGTTGTTTATTATTGGTGTAAAGAAATGCAGTTGCCTTTTGCACATTTATTTTATATGCTGAGGGTTAGGAGAGGATTAGGGTTAGGGTTGGGGTTGGGATGAGGGATAGGGTGGGAGCGGGAACGAGGGTTGACGGCGGGGCGGGGGCTGAAGTTAGGGGTTCGGTTAGGGGTTGGGGTTACGGGTTTGGGGTTTGGGGTTTTGGGTTAGGGTTAAGGTTCGTGTTAGGGTTTGGGTCAATTGTATTCCATTGGTCTATATGCCTGTTCCTGTACCAATACCAACTTGTTTTAATTATTACCTTACTTTTTTTTTTTTTCTGAGGATTGTTCTGGCTTTCTTGGTCGTTTGTGGTTTCATATGAATTCCTGTGTTGTTTTTTCTAGGTCTGAGAAGACTATTGCTGGTAATTTGATGGGTATTGCATTAAATGTGCAGATTGCCTTAGGTAAGATGGACATCTTGACAATGTTGATTCTTCCAATCCACGATCATGGGATATTTTTCCCCTTGTTTGTGTCATCTTTGATTTCTTTGAGCAGTGTTTTGTAGTTTCCAATGAAAAGGTCTTTAACTTCTCTGGTGAGGAAGATGTCTAGGTATTTCATCTTTTTTGTGGCTATTATGAATGGAATTTTGCTTTCAATTTGGGTTTCTGTTTGTTTATTATTGGTGTAAAGAAATGCAGTTGTTTTTTACACATTGATTTGATATCCTGAGGATTCGGGCTACGGTTAGGGTTGAGATTGGGGTTAGGGTTAGGCTTGGGGTTGGGGATGGGGTTCGGGGTTCGGGTTCGGGTATGGGTTCGGGTATGGGTTAGGGTTAAGGTTTAGGGGTTAGGATTCGGGTTCGGGTTCGGTGTTCTGGGTTCGGGGTTCGGGGTAGGATTAGGTTAGGCTTAGGGTTAGGGGTTAGGGGTTAGGGTTCGGGTTCAGCTTATGTGTTAGGTTTCGGGTTCCGGTTCGGGTTCGGGGTTCGATCTTAAGTGTTAGGTGTTAGGGTTTGAGTTCGAGTTCTGGATTTAGGGTTCGGGTTCGGGTTGGGTTAGGGGTTGGGGTTGGGGTGGGGTTAGGGGTTCGGGTTCAGGTTCGGGATTTGGGTTCGGGTTCGGGGTTAGGGTTCGGGTTCGGGTTCGGATTCGTGTTAGGGTTAGGGTTAGGGTTCGGTTAGTGTCGGGTTAATTTTATTACATTGGTCTATATGCCTGTTCTTGTACCAACTTGTCTTAATTATTACCTGCTTTTTTTTTTTGCTTAGGATTGTTCTGTCTTTCCTTGGTCGCTTGTGTTTTCATATGAATTCCCGTGTTGTTTTTTCTAGGTCAGAGAAGAATATTTCTGGTTATTTGATGGGTATTGCATTAAATGTGCAGATTGCCTTAGGTAAGGTGGACATCTTCACAATGTTGATTCTTCCAATCCACGATCATTGGATATTTTTCCACTTGTTTGGTCACCTTTGATTTCTTTGAACAGTGTTCTGTAGTTTCCAATGAAAAAGGGCTTTAATGTCTCTGGTGAGGAATATGTCTAGGTATTTCATCATTTTTGTGGTATTATGAATGGAATTGTGCTTTTAATTTGAGTTTCTGTTGTTTATTATTGGTGTAAAGAAATGCAGTTGCCTTTTGCACATTTATTTTATATGCTGAGGGTTAGGAAGAGGATTAGGGTTAGGGTTGGGGTTGGGATGAGGGATAGGGTGGGAGCGGGAACGAGGGTGACGGCGGGGGGGGGGCTGAAGTTAGGGGTTCGGGGTTTGGGGTTGGGGTTACGGGTTAGGGTTAGGGTTTTGGGTTAGGGTTAAGGTTCGTGTTAGGGTTCGGGTCAATTGTATTCCATTGGTCTATATGCCTGTTCCTGTACCAATACCAACTTGTTTTTAAATTTTTACCTACTTTTTTTTTTTTTCTGAGGATTGTTCTGGCTTTTCTTGGTCGTTTGTGGTTTCATATGAATTCCTGTGTTGTTTTTTCTAGGTCTGAGAAGACTATTGCTGGTAATTTGATGGGTATTGCATTAAATGTGCAGATTGCCTTAGGTAAGATGGACATCTTGACAATGTTGATTCTTCCAATCCACGATCATGGGATATTTTTCCCCTTGTTTGTGTCATCTTTGATTTCTTTGAGCAGTGTTTTGTAGTTTCCATTGAAAAGGTCTCTGGTGAGGAAGATGTCTAGGTATTTCATCTTTTTTGTGGCTATTATGAATGGAATTTTGCTTTCAATTTGGGTTTCTGTTTGTTTATTATTGGTGTAAAGAAATGCAGTTGTTTTTTACACATTGATTTGATATCCTGAGGATTCGGGCTACGGTTAGGGTTGAGATTGGGGTTAGGGTTAGGCTTGGGGTTGGGGATGGGGTTCGGGGTTCGGGGTTTGGGTATGGGTTCGGGTATGGGTTAGGGTTAAGGTTTAGGGGTTAGGATTCGGGTTCGGGTTCGGTGTTCTGGGTTCGGGGTTCGGGGTAGGATTAGGTTAGGCTTAGGGGTTAGCGGTTAGGGGTTAGGGTTCGGGTTCAGCTTATGTTTTAGGTTTCGGGTTCGGTTCGGGTTCGGGGTTCGATCTTAAGTGTTAGGTGTTAGGGTTTGAGTTCGAGTTCTGGATTTAGGGTTCGGGTTCGGGTTGGGTTAGGGGTTGGGGTTGGGGTGGGGTTAGGGGTTCGGGTTCAGGTTCGGGATTTGGGTTCGGGTTCGGGGTTAGGGTTCGGGTTCGGGTTCGGATTCCCTGTTAGGGTTAGGGTTAGGGTTCGTGTTAGTGTCGGGTTAATTTTATTACATTGGTCTATATGCCTGTTCTTGTACCAACTTGTCTTAATTATTACCTGCTTTTTTTTTTGCTTAGGATTGTTCTGTCTTTCCTTGGTCGCTTGTGTTTTCATATGAATTCCTGTGTTGTTTTTTCTAGGTCAGAGAAGAATATTTCTGGTTATTTGATGGGTATTGCATTAAAAGTGCAGATTGCCTTAGGTAAGGTGGACATCTTCACAATGTTGATTCTTCCCAAACCACGATCATTGGATATTTTTCCACTTGTTTGTGTCACCTTTTATTTCTTTGAACAGTGTTCTGTAGTTTCCAATGAAAAGGTCTTTAATGTCTCTGGTGAGGAATATGTCTAGGTATTTCATCATTTTTGTGGCTATTTTGAATGGAATTGTGCTTTTAATTTGAGTTTCTGTTGTTTATTATTGGTGTAAAGAAATGCAGTTGCCTTTTGCACATTTATTTTATATGCTGAGGGTTAGGAAGAGGATTAGGGTTAGGGTTGGGGTTGGGATGAGGGGTAGGGTGGGAGCGGGAACGAGGGTGACGGCGGGGGCGGGGGCTGAAGTTAGGGGTTCGGGGTTTGGGGGTTGGGGGTTTCGGGTTAGGGTTAGGGTTAGGGTTAGGGTTAGGGTTCGTGTTAGGGTTCGGGTCAATTCTATTCCATTGGTCTATATGCCTGTTCCTGTACCAATACCAACTTGTTTTAATTATTACCTGCTTTTTTTTTTTTTTTTTTTGCAGAGGATTGTTCTGGCTTTTCTTGGTCGTTTGTGGTTCCATATGAATTCTGTGTTGTTTTTTCTAGGTCTGAGAAGACTCTTGTTGCTAATTTGATGGGTATTGCATTAAATGTGCAGATTGCCTTAGGTAAGATGGACATCTTGACAATGTTGATTCTTCCAATCCACGATCATGGGATATTTTTCCCTTGTTTGTGTCATCTTTGATTTCTTTGAGCAGTGTTTTGTAGTTTCCATTGAAAAGATCTTTAACGTCTCTGGTGAGGAAGATGTCTAGGTATTTCATCTTTTTTGTGGCTATTATGAATGGAATTTTGCTTTCAATTTGGGTTTCTGTTTGTTTATTATTGGTGTAAAGAAATGCAGTTGTTTTTTACACATTGATTTGATATCCTGAGGATTCGGGCTACGGTTAGGGTTGAGATTGGGGTTAGGGTTAGGCTTGGGGTTGGGGATGGGGTTCGGGGTTCGGGTTCGGGTATGGGTTCGGGTATGGGTTAGGGTTAAGGTTTAGGGGTTAGGATTCGGGTTCGGGTTCGGTGTTCTGGTTCGGGTTCGGGGTAGGATTAGGTTAGGCTTAGGGGGTTTGCGGTTAGGGGTTAGGGTTCGGGTTCAGCTTATGTTTTAGGTTTCGGGTTCCGGTTCGGGTTCGGGGTTCGATCTTAAGTGTTAGGTGTTAGGGTTTGAGTTCGAGTTCTGGATTTAGGGTTCGGGTTCGGGTTGGGTTAGGGGTTGGGGTTGGGGTGGGGTTAGGGTTCGGGTTCGGGTTCGGGGTTTGGGTTCGGGTTCGGGGTTAGGGTTCGGGTTCGGGTTCGGATTCGTGTTAGGGTTAGGGTTAGGGTTCGTGTTAGTGTCGGGTTAATTTTATTACATTGGTCTATATGCCTGTTCTTGTACCAACTTGTCTTAATTATTACCTGCTTTTTTTTTTGCTTAGGATTGTTCTGTCTTTCCTTGGTCGCTTGTGTTTTCATATGAATTCCTGTGTTGTTTTTTCTAGGTCAGAGAAGAATATTTCTGGTTATTTGATGGGGATTGCATTAAATGTGCAGATTGCCTTAGGTAAGGTGGACATCTTCACAATGTTGATTCTTCCAATCCACGATCATTGGATATTTTTTCCCCTTGTTTGTGTCACCTTTGATTTCTTTGAACAGTGTTCTGTAGTTTCCAATGAAAAGGTCTTTAATGTCTCTGGTGAGGAATATGTCTAGGTATTTCATCATTTTTGTGGCTATTATGAATGGAATTGTGCTTTTAATTTGAGTTTCTGTTGTTTATTATTGGTGTAAAGAAATGCAGTTGCCTTTTGCACATTTATTTTATATGCTGAGGGTTAGGAAGAGGATTAGGGTTAGGGTTGGGGTTGGGATGAGGGATAGGGTGGGAGCGGGAACGAGGGTGACGGCGGGGGCGGGGGGTGAAGTTAGGGGTTCGGGTTAGGGGTTGGGGGTTTCGGGTTCGTGTTAGGGTTTGGGTTAGGGTTAGGCTTCGTGTTAGGGTTCGGGTCAATTCTATTCCATTGGTCTATATGCCTGTTCCTGTACCAATACCAACTTGTTTTAATTATTACCTACTTTTTTTTTTTTTTTGAGGATTGTTCTGGCTTTTCTTGGTCGTTTGTGGTTTCATATGAATTCCTGTGTTGTTTTTTCTAGGTCTGAGAAGACTATTGCTGGTAATTTGATGGGTATTGCATTAAATGTGCAGATTGCCTTAGGTAAGATGGACATCTTGACAATGTTGATTCTTCCAATCCACGATCATGGGATATTTTTCCCCTTGTTTGTGTCATCTTTGATTTCTTTGAGCAGTGTTTTGTAGTTTCCAATGAAAAGGTCTTTAACTTCTCTGGTGAGGAAGATGTCTAGGTATTTCATCTTTTTTGTGGCTATTATGAATGGAATTTTGCTTTTAATTTGGGTTTCTGTTTGTTTATTATTGGTGTAAAGAAATGCAGTTGTTTTTTACACATTGATTTGATATCCTGAGGATTCGGGCTACGGTTAGGGTTGAGATTGGGGTTAGGGTTAGGCTTGGGGGTTTGGGGGGGGGTTCGGGGGTTTGGGTTCGGGTATGGGTTCGGGTATGGGTTAGGGTTAAAGGGTTTTGGGGTTAGGATTTTTGGGTTCGGGTTCTGGGTTGGGGTTCGGGGTAGGATTAGGTTAGGCTTAGGGGGTTTGCGGTTAGGGGGTTTGGGTTCGGGTTCAGCTTTTGTTTTAGGTTTGGGTTCCGGGTTTGGGTTCGGGGTTCGTCTTAAGTGTTAGGTGTTAGGGTTTGAGTTCGAGTTCTGGATTTAGGGTTCGGGTTCGGGTTGGGTTAGGGGTTGGGGTTTGGGGTGGGGTTGGGGTTCGGGTTCGGTTCGGGATTTGGGTTCGGGTTGGGGGTTGGGTTCGGGTTCGGGGTTTGGTTCGTGTTAGGGTTAGGGTTAGGGTTCGTGTTAGGTCGGGTTTAAATTTTTTTACATTGGTCTATATGCCTGTTCTTGTACCAACTTGTCTTAATTATTACCTGCTTTTTTTTTTTTTCTTAGGATTGTTCTGTCTTTCCTTGGTCGCTTGTGTTTTCATATGAATTCCTGTGTTGTTTTTTCTAGGTCAGAGAAAATATTTCTGGTTATTTGATGGGGTTTTCATTAAATGTGCAGATTGCCTTAGGTAAGGTGGACATCTTCACAATGTTGATTCTTCCAATCCACGATCATTGGGTATTTTTCCACTTGTTTGTGTCACCTTTGATTTCTTTGAACAGTGTTCTGTAGTTTCCAATGAAAAATCTTTAAGTCTCTGGTGAGGAAATGTCTAGGTATTTCATCATTTTTGTGGCTATTATGAATGGGAAATTTTGCTTTTAATTTGGTTTCTGTTGTTTATTATTGGTGTAAAGAAATGCAGTTGCCTTTTGCACATTTATTTTATATGCTGAGGGTTAGGAAGAGGATTAGGGTTAGGGTTGGGGTTGGGATGAGGGATAGGGTGGGAGCGGGAACGAGGGTGACGGCGGGGGCGGGGCTGAAGTTAGGGGTTCGGGTTAGGGGTTGGGGTTACGGGTTAGGGTTAGGTTTCGGGTTAGGGTTAAGGTTCGTGTTAGGGTTCGGGTCAATTGTATTCCATTGGTCTATATGCCTGTTCCTGTACCAATACCAACTTGTTTTAATTATTACCTACTTTTTTTTTTTTTCTGAGGATTGTTCTGGCTTTTCTTGGTCGTTTGTGGTTTCATATGAATTCCTGTGTTGTTTTTTCTAGGTCTGAGAAGACTATTGCTGGTAATTTGATGGGTATTGCATTAAATGTGCAGATTGCCTTAGGTAAGATGGACATCTTGACAATGTTGATTCTTCCAATCCATGATCATGGGATATTTTTCCCCTTGTTCGGGTCATCTTTGATTTCTTTGAGCAGTGTTTTGTAGTTTCCATTGAAAAGGTCTTTAACGTCTCTGGTGAGGAAGATGTCTAGGTATTTCATCATTTTTGTGGCTATTATGAATGGAATTCTTTTAATTTGAGTTTCTGTTTGTTTATTATTGGTGTAAAGAAATGCAGTTGTTTTTTACACATTTATTTGATATCCTGAGGATTCGGGCTACGGTTAGGGTTGAGATTGGGGTTAGGGTTAGGCTTGGGGTTGGGGATGGGGTTCGGGGTTCGGGTTCGGGTATGGGTTCGGGTATGGGTTAGGGTTAAGGTTTAGGGGTTAGGATTCGGGTTCGGGTTCGGTGTTCTGGGTTCGGGGTTCGGGGTAGGATTAGGTTAGGCTTAGGGGTTAGCGGTTAGGGGTTAGGGTTCGGGTTCAGCTTATGTTTTAGGTTTCGGGTTCCGGTTCGGGTTCGGGGTTCGATCTTAAGTGTTAGGTGTTAGGGTTTGAGTTCGAGTTCTGGATTTAGGGTTCGGGTTCGGGTTGGGTTAGGGGTTGGGGTTGGGGTGGGGTTAGGGGTTCGGGTTCAGGTTCGGGATTTGGGTTCGGGTTCGGGGTTAGGGTTCGGGTTCGGGTTCGGATTCGTGTTAGGGTTAGGGTTAGGGTTCGTGTTAGTGTCGGGTTAATTTTATTACATTGGTCTATATGCCTGTTCTTGTACCAACTTGTCTTAATTATTACCTGCTTTTTTTTTTTTCTTAGGATTGTTCTGTCTTTCCTTGGTCGCTTGTGTTTTCATATGAATTCCTGTGTTGTTTTTTCTAGGTCAGAGAAGAATATTTCTGGTTATTTGATGGGTATTGCATTAAATGTGCAGATTGCCTTAGGTAAGGTGGACATCTTCACAATGTTGATTCTTCCAATCCACGATCATTGGATATTTTTCCACTTGTTTGTGTCACCTTTGATTTCTTTGAACAGTGTTCTGTAGTTTCCAATGAAAAGGTCTTTAATGTCTCTGGTGAGGAATATGTCTAGGTATTTCATCATTTTTGTGGCTATTATGAATGGAATTGTGCTTTTTAAATTTTAGTTTCTGTTGTTTATTATTGGTGTAAAGAAATGCAGTTGCCTTTTGCACATTTATTTTATATGCTGAGGGTTAGGAAGAGGATTAGGGTTAGGGTTGGGGTTGGGATGAGGGATAGGGTGGGAGCGGGAACGAGGGTGACGGCGGGGGCGGGGGCTGAAGTTAGGGGTTCGGGTTAGGGGTTGGGGTTACGGGTTAGGGTTAGGTTTCGGGTTAGGGTTAAGGTTCGTGTTAGGGTTCGGGTCAATTGTATTCCATTGGTCTATATGCCTGTTCCTGTACCAATACCAACTTGTTTTAATTATTACCTACTTTTTTTTTTTTTCTGAGGATTGTTCTGGCTTTTCTTGGTCGTTTGTGGTTTCATATGAATTCCTGTGTTGTTTTTTCTAGGTCTGAGAAGACTATTGCTGGTAATTTGATGGGTATTGCATTAAATGTGCAGATTGCCTTAGGTAAGATGGACATCTTGACAATGTTGATTCTTCCAATCCACGATCATGGGATATTTTTCCCCTTGTTTGTGTCATCTTTGATTTCTTTGAGCAGTGTTTTGTAGTTTCCAATGAAAAGGTCTTTAACTTCTCTGGTGAGGAAGATGTCTAGGTATTTCATCTTTTTTGTGGCTATTATGAATGGAATTTTGCTTTCAATTTGGGTTTCTGTTTGTTTATTATTGGTGTAAAGAAATGCAGTTGTTTTTTACACATCGATTTGATATCCTGAGGATTCGGGCTACGGTTAGGGTTGAGATTGGGGTTAGGGTTAGGCTTGGGGTTGGGGATGGGGTTCGGGGTTCGGGTTCGGGTATGGGTTCGGGTATGGGTTAGGGTTAAGGTTTAGGGGGTTTGGATTCGGGTTCGGGTTCGGTGTTCTGGGTTCGGGGTTCGGGGTAGGATTAGGTTAGGCTTAGGGGGTTTGCGGTTAGGGGTTAGGGTTCGGGTTCAGCTTATGTTTTAGGTTTCGGGTTCCGGTTCGGGTTCGGGGTTCGATCTTAAGTGTTAGGTGTTAGGGTTTGAGTTCGAGTTCTGGATTTAGGGTTCGGGTTCGGGTTGGGTTAGGGGGTTTGGGGGTTTGGGGGGGGGTTAGGGGTTCGGGTTCAGGTTCGGGATTTGGGTTCGGGTTCGGGGTTAGGGTTCGGGTTCGGGTTCGGATTCGTGTTAGGGTTAGGGTTAGGGTTCGTGTTAGTGTCGGGTTAATTTTATTACATTGGTCTATATGCCTGTTCTTGTACCAACTTGTCTTAATTATTACCTGCTTTTTTTTTTGCTTAGGATTGTTCTGTCTTTCCTTGGTCGCTTGTGTTTTCATATGAATTCCTGTGTTGTTTTTTCTAGGTCAGAGAAGAATATTTCTGGTTATTTGATGGGTATTGCATTAAATGTGCAGATTGCCTTAGGTAAGGTGGACATCTTCACAATGTTGATTCTTCCAATCCACGATCATTGGATATTTTTCCACTTGTTTGTGTCACCTTTGATTTCTTTGAACAGTGTTCTGTAGTTTCCAATGAAAAGGTCTTTAATGTCTCTGGTGAGGAATATGTCTAGGTATTTCATCATTTTTGTGGCTATTATGAATGGAATTGTGCTTTTAATTTGAGTTTCTGTTGTTTATTATTGGTGTAAAGAAATGCAGTTGCCTTTTGCACATTTATTTTATATGCTGAGGGGTTTGGAAGAGGATTAGGGTTAGGGTTGGGGTTGGGATGAGGGATAGGGTGGGGGCGGGAACGAGGGGACGGCGGGGGGGGGGGCTGAAGTTAGGGGTTCGGGTTAGGGGGTTTGGGGGTTTCGGGGTTTGGGTTAGGTTTCGGGTTAGGGTTAAGGTTCGTGTTAGGGTTCGGGTCAATTGTATTCCATTGGTCTATATGCCTGTTCCTGTACCAATACCAACTTGTTTTAATTATTACCTACTTTTTTTTTTTTTCTGAGGATTGTTCTGGCTTTTCTTGGTCGTTTGTGGTTTCATATGAATTCCTGTGTTGTTTTTTCTAGGTCTGAGAAGACTATTGCTGGTAATTTGATGGGTATTGCATTAAATGTGCAGATTGCCTTAGGTAAGATGGACATCTTGACAATGTTGATTCTTCCAATCCACGATCATGGGATATTTTTCCCCCTTTTTTGTGTCATCTTTGATTTCTTTGAGCAGTGTTTTGTAGTTTCCAATGAAAAGGTCTTTAACTTCTCTGGTGAGGAAGATGTCTAGGTATTTCATCTTTTTTGTGGCTATTATGAATGGAATTTTGCTTTCAATTTGGGTTTCTGTTTGTTTATTATTGGTGTAAAGAAATGCAGTTGTTTTTTACACATTGATTTGATATCCTGAGGATTCGGGCTACGGTTAGGGTTGAGATTGGGGTTAGGGTTAGGCTTGGGGTTGGGGATGGGGTTCGGGGTTCGGGTTCGGGTATGGGTTCGGGTTAGGGTTAGGGGTTAGAGGTTAGGGTTAGGATTCGGGTTCGGGTTCGGGTTCGGGTTCGGGGTTGGGTAGGATTAGGTTAGGCTTAGGGTTAGGGTTAGGGGGTTTGGGTTCGGGTTCAGCTTATGTTTTAGGTTTGGGTTCCGGGGTTTGGGTTCGGGGTTCGATTTAAGTGTTAGGTTGTTAGGGTTTGAGTTCGAGTTCTGGATTTAGGGTTCGGGTTCGGGTTGGGGTTAGGGGTTGGGGGGTTGGGGGTTTGGGGTTAGGGGTTCGGGTTAGGGGTTTGGGTTTGGGTTCGGGTTCGGGGGTTAGGGGGTTGGGTTCGGGTTCGGATTCGTGTTAGGGTTAGGGGGTTAGGGTTCGTGTTAGGGTTTGGGTAATTTTATTCCCTTGGTCTATATGCCTGTTCTTTTACCAACTTGTTTAATTATTACCTGCTTTTTTTTTTTTTTTCTTAGGATTGTTCTGGCTTTCCTTGGTCGTTTTTGGTTTTTATATGAATTCCTGTGTTGTTTTTTCTAGGTCGAGAAGAATATTTCTGGTTTTTGATGGGTATTGCATTAAATGTGCAGATTGCCTTAGGTAAGGTGGACATCTTACAATGTTGATTCTTCCAATCCAGATCATTGGGGTATTTTTCCACTTGTTTGTGTCACCCTTTTATTTCTTTGAACAGTGTTTGTAGTTTCCAATGAAAAATCTTTAAGTCTCTGGTAGGAATATGTCTGGTTTTGGTTTTTTTGGGGGTTTTTTGGTTTTTTATTTGGGGTAAAGAAAGCAGTTTTTTTCACATTTATTTTATATCCCGAGGTTAGGGAGGGGTTAGGGTTTGGGTTTGGGGGGTTGGGATGGGGTTTTTGGGTTTTTTTTGGGAGGGCAACGAGGGTTTGAAAAGGGGCGGGGGGGGGGGGGCCTTTTGGGAAGTTTTGGGGTTGGGGGGGTTTAGGGGTTGGGGTTACGGGTTTTTTGGGGGGGGTTTGGTTTGGGGGTTAGGGTTGGTTGGTTAGGGTTCGGGGGTTTTAATTTATTCCATTGGTCTATATGCCTGTTCCCGTACCAATACCAATTGTTTTTAATTATTTCCTCCTTTTTTTTTTTTTCTGAGGGTTGTTCTGGCTTTTTTTGGTCGTTTGTGGTTTCAATGAATTCCTGTTTGTTTTTTCTAGGTCTGAGAAAATTTGCTGGTAATTTGAGGGTATTGCATTAAATGTGAGATTTCCCTTTGGTAAGATGGACATCTTAAAAATTTGATTCTTCCAATCCAGATATGGGATATTTTTCCCTTTTTTGGTCACTTTGATTTCTTTGAGCAGTGTTTTGTAGTTTCCATGAAAGCTTTAAAGGGCTGGGATTTTATTTTTTTGTGGCTATTAGAAGGAAATTTTTCTTTTAATTTTGGGGTTTTTGTTTGTTTATTATTGGTGTAAAGAAATGCAGTTGTTTTTTACACATTTATTTTATACCGAGGATTCGGGTTTTCGGTTAGGGTTGAGATTGGGTTAGGGGTTTGGGTTTTTTGGGGGGTTGGGGGGTTTTGGGGTTCGGGGTTCGGGTTCGGGTATGGGTTCGGGTTTTGGGGTTTTTGGGTTAAGGTTTAGGGGTTAGGATTGGGTTCGGGTTGGTGTTCGGGTTCGGGGTTGGGGTTTGGATTAGGTTAGGCTTAGGGGTTAGCGGGGTTTGGGGGGTTTGGGTTCGGGTTCAGCTTTTGTTTTTGGGTTTGGGTTCCGGTTCGGGTTTGGGTTTGTCTTATTTTGTTTGGGTTTAGTTCGAGTTCTGGATTTTGGGTTCGGGTTCGGGGTTTGGGGTTTGGGGGGGGGGTTGGGGTGGGGTTTGGGGGGTTCGGGTTCGGGGGTTTGGGATTTGGGGTTCGGGGGGGGTTTGGGGGGTTAGGGGGGGTTCGGGTTCGGGTTCGGATTCGTGTTAGGGTTAGGGTTAGGGTTCGTGTTAGGTCGGGTTAATTTTATTACATTGGTCTATATGCCTGTTCTTGTACCAACTTGTCTTAATTATTACCTGCTTTTTTTTTTTGCTTAGGATTGTTCTGTCTTTCCTTGGTCGCTTGTGTTTTCATATGAATTCCTGTGTTGTTTTTTCTAGGTCGAGAAGAATATTTCTGGTTATTTGATGGGTATTGCATTAAATGTGCAGATTGCCTTAGGTAAGGTGGACATCTTCACAATGTTGATTCTTCCAATCCACGATCATTGGATATTTTTCCACTTGTTTGTGTCACCTTTGATTTCTTTGAACAGTGTTCTGTAGTTTCCAATGAAAAGGTCTTTAATGTCTCTGGTGAGGAATATGTCTAGGTATTTCATCATTTTTGTGGCTATTATGAATGGAATTGTGCTTTTAATTTGAGTTTCTGTTGTTTATTATTGGTGTAAAGAAATGCAGTTGCCTTTTGCACATTTATTTTATATGCTGAGGGTTAGGAAGAGGATTAGGGTTAGGGTTGGGGTTGGGATGAGGGATAGGGTGGGAGCGGGAACGAGGGTGACGGCGGGGGCGGGGGCTGAAGTTAGGGGTTCGGGTTAGGGGGTTGGGGGTTTCGGGTTAGGGTTAGGTTTCGGGTTAGGGTTAAGGTTCGTGTTAGGGTTCGGGTCAATTGTATTCCATTGGTCTATATGCCTGTTCCTGTACCAATACCAACTTGTTTTAATTATTACCTACTTTTTTTTTTTTTCTGAGGATTGTTCTGGCTTTTCTTGGTCGTTTGTGGGTTTTATATGAATTCCTGTGTTGTTTTTTCTAGGTCTGAGAAGACTATTGCTGGTAATTTGATGGGTATTGCATTAAATGTGCAGATTGCCTTAGGTAAGATGGACATCTTGACAATGTTGATTCTTCCAATCCACGATCATGGGATATTTTTCCCCCTTTTTTGTGTCATCTTTGATTTCTTTGAGCAGTGTTTTGTAGTTTCCAATGAAAAGGTCTTTAACTTCTCTGGTGAGGAAGATGTCTAGGTATTTCATCTTTTTTGTGGCTATTATGAATGGAATTTTGCTTTCAATTTGGGTTTCTGTTTGTTTATTATTGGTGTAAAGAAATGCAGTTGTTTTTTACACATTGATTTGATATCCTGAGGATTCGGGCTACGGTTAGGGTTGAGATTGGGGTTAGGGTTAGGCTTGGGGTTGGGGATGGGGGTTTGGGGTTCGGGTTCGGGTATGGGTTCGGGTATGGGTTAGGGTTAAGGTTTAGGGGTTAGGATTCGGGTTCGGGTTCGGTGTTCTGGGGTTTGGGGTTCGGGGGAGGATTAGGTTAGGCTTAGGGGTTAGCGGTTAGGGGTTAGGGTTCGGGTTCAGCTTATGTTTTAGGTTTCGGGTTCCGGTTTGGGTTCGGGGTTCGATCTTAAGTGTTAGGTGTTAGGGTTTGAGTTCGAGTTCTGGATTTAGGGTTCGGGTTCGGGTTGGGTTAGGGGTTGGGGTTGGGGTGGGGTTAGGGGTTCGGGTTCAGGTTCGGGATTTGGGTTCGGGTTCGGGGTTAGGGTTCGGGTTCGGGTTCGGATTCGTGTTAGGGTTAGGGTTAGGGTTCGTGTTAGTGTCGGGTTAATTTTATTACATTGGTCTATATGCCTGTTCTTGTACCAACTTGTCTTAATTATTACCTGCTTTTTTTTTTTCTTAGGATTGTTCTGTCTTTCCTTGGTCGCTTGTGTTTTCATATGAATTCCTGTGTTGTTTTTTCTAGGTCAGAGAAGAATATTTCTGGTTATTTGATGGGTATTGCATTAAATGTGCAGATTGCCTTAGGTAAGGTGGACATCTTCACAATGTTGATTCTTCCAATCCACGATCATTGGATATTTTTCCACTTGTTTGTGTCACCTTTGATTTCTTTGAACAGTGTTCTGTAGTTTCCAATGAAAAGGTCTTTAATGTCTCTGGTGAGGAATATGTCTAGGTATTTCATCATTTTTGTGGCTATTATGAATGGAATTGTGCTTTTAATTTGAGTTTCTGTTGTTTATTATTGGTGTAAAGAAATGCAGTTGCCTTTTGCACATTTATTTTATATGCTGAGGGTTAGGAAGAGGATTAGGGTTAGGGTTGGGGTTGGGATGAGGGATAGGGTGGGAGCGGGAACGAGGGTGACGGCGGGGGCGGGGGCTGAAGTTAGGGGTTCGGGTTAGGGGTTGGGGTTACGGGTTAGGGTTAGGTTTCGGGTTAGGGTTAAGGTTCGTGTTAGGGTTCGGGTCAATTGTATTCCATTGGTCTATATGCCTGTTCCTGTACCAATACCAACTTGTTTTAATTATTACCTACTTTTTTTTTTTTTCTGAGGATTGTTCTGGCTTTTCTTGGTCGTTTGTGGTTTCATATGAATTCCTGTGTTGTTTTTTCTAGGTCTGAGAAGACTATTGCTGGTAATTTGATGGGTATTGCATTAAATGTGCAGATTGCCTTAGGTAAGATGGACATCTTGACAATGTTGATTCTTCCAATCCAGATCATGGGATATTTTTCCCTTGTTTGTGTCATCTTTGATTTCTTTGAGCAGTGTTTTGTAGTTTCCATTGAAAAGATCTTTAACGTCTCTGGTTAGGAAGATGTCTGGGTATTTCATCTTTTCTGTGGCTATTATGAATGGAATTTTGCTTTTAATTTGGGTTTCTGTTTGTTTATTATTGGTGTAAAGAAATGCAGTTCTTTTTTACACATTGATTTGATATTCTGAGGATTCGGGCTACGGTTAGGGTTGAGATTGGGGTTAGGGTTAGGCTTGGGTTGGGTGGGGTTCGGGGTTCGGGTTCGGGTATGGGTTTGGTATGGTTAGGGTAAGGTTTAGGGTTAGGATTCGGGTTCGGTTGGTGTTCTGGGTCGGGTTCGGGTAGGATTAGGTTAGGCTTAGGGGTTAGCGGTTAGGGTTAGGGTTCGGGTTCAGCTTATGTTTAGGTTTGGGTTCCGGTTCGGGTTCGGGGTTCGATCTTAAGTTTAGGGTTTGAGTTCGAGTTCTGGATTTAGGGTTCGGGTTCGGTTGGGTTAGGGTTGGGGTTGGGGTGGGTTAGGGGTTCGGGTTCAGGTTCGGGTTTGGGTTCGGGTTCGGGGTTAGGGTTCGGGTTCGGGTTCGGATTCGTGTTAGGTTAGGGTTAGGGTTCGTGTTAGTGTCGGTTAATTTTATTACATTGGTCTATATGCCTGTTCTTGTACCAACTTGTCTTAATTATTACCTGCTTTTTTTTTTGCTAGGATTGTTCTGTCTTTCCTTGGTCGCTTGTGTTTTCATATGAATTCCTGTGTTGTTTTTTCTAGGTCAGAGAAGAATATTTCTGGTTATTTGATGGTATTGCATTAAATGTGCAGATTGCCTTAGGTAAGGTGGACATCTTCACAATGTTGATCTTCCAATCCACGATCATTGGATATTTTTCCACTTGTTTGTGTCACCTTTGATTTCTTTGAACAGTGTTCTGTAGTTTCCAATGAAAAGGTCTTTAAGTCTCTGGTGAGGAAATGTCTAGGTATTTCATCATTTTTGTGGCTATTATGAATGGAATTGTGCTTTTAATTTGTTTCTGTTGTTTATTATTGGTGTAAAGAAATGCAGTTGCCTTTTGCACATTTATTTTATATGCTGAGGGTTAGGAAGAGGATTAGGGTTAGGGTTGGGGTTGGGATGAGGGATAGGGTGGGAGCGGGAACGAGGGTGACGGCGGGGGCGGGGGCTGAAGTTAGGGGTTCGGGTTAGGGGTTGGGGTTACGGGTTAGGGTTAGGTTTCGGGTTAGGGTTAAGGTTCGTGTTAGGGTTCGGGTCAATTGTATTCCATTGGTCTATATGCCTGTTCCTGTACCAATACCAACTTGTTTTAATTATTACCTACTTTTTTTTTTTTTCTGAGGATTGTTCTGGCTTTTCTTGGTCGTTTGTGGTTTCATATGAATTCCTGTGTTTTTTTTCTAGGTCTGAGAAGACTATTGCTGGTAATTTGATGGGTATTGCATTAAATGTGCAGATTGCCTTAGGTAAGATGGACATCTTGACAATGTTGATTCTTCCAATCCACGATCATGGGATATTTTTCCCCTTGTTTGTGTCATCTTTGATTTCTTTGAGCAGTGTTTTGTAGTTTCCAATGAAAAGGTCTTTAACTTCTCTGGTGAGGAAGATGTCTAGGTATTTCATCTTTTTTGTGGCTATTATGAATGGAATTTTGCTTTCAATTTGGGTTTCTGTTTGTTTATTATTGGTGTAAAGAAAAAGCAGTTGTTTTTTAC
>JAPVLO010002123.1:0-117271 GCA_027257055.1 Cephalopachus bancanus
TTCCCCAGAAATAAAATATAACACATATTGTTGAAACCATACTTCTTACTTTTTCTTTCTTCCTAGAAATACCTACTGTCCTCAAGTGGTGGAGAATCCCAATCACATTTTTGTTGTTGTTTATTTTTTTTTTAAGTTATTTTTAGACACAGGATCTTGTTATGTTGCCCAGGCTAGACTGAAACTCTTGTGCTCAAGTGGTCCAGGTACCTTAGCCTCTGAGTAGCTGAAATTACAGGCCTGGGACACCATGCCTAGTTTAATCATGTTTTTGTGTGACATGCATACATCTTTAAAAACAATATGTGGTATAGCATTCCCCTTTTTAAAGAGCTGTGTAAATAATATAAACTATATCCTTTTGCCATATGCTTTTCTTCCTCAAATATGTTTTTTTTGTTTGTTTTGTTTGTTTGTTTTTTTTGAGTTGGAGTCTCACTCCGTTACCCAGACTGGAGTGCAGTGGCCGCTCCCGGCCACCGCAGCCTCGACCTGCTGGGCTCCGGCGATCCTTCCGCCTCAGCCTTCCAAGTAGCCGGAATTACAGGCATGCGCTACCATGCCCGGCTGATTTTTTTTGATTTATTTGTAGAGATGAGGTCTCGCTGCCTAGGCGGGTCTCGAACCCGCGGGCTCAGGCAATCCACTCACCTCAGCCTCCCAAAGGCGCGGGATTACAGGCTGAGCCACCGAGCTCGGCCCTCAAATATGTTTTTTGAAATATATTTAAGTCCACGTATCTACATCTAGTTCATTATTTTTAACTGTTGTATACTACTACACTGAGTGTATATGCCTTAACGTTAAGGTTAATGTGATTTTTATTTTATTTATTTATTTATTTATTTATTTATTCATTTATTTTTGAGTTGGAGTCTCACTCCTTCGCCCAGGCTGCAGTACAGTGGTATGCATGCCCACGGCCACCCCAACGTCGACCTGCTGGGTTCCGGCGATCCTTCCACCTCAGCCTTCCTAGTAGCCGAAACTACAGACACGCGCTATTGTATTTTATTTTTATTGTAGAGATGAGGTCTTGCCAACTTGCCCGGGCTGGTCTCGAACCTGCAGGCTCAGGCAATCCACTCGCCTGGGCCTCACAAAGTGCTGGGATTACAGGCTGTACCACCGAGCCCAGCGTGATTTTTACTTTAATTGCAAACAAAACAATGCTTTGTATCTTCTTGATCGTGGATGAGCTTTTTTTTTTTTTAAGGAATGTTTGTTTCTGTGAAATTATTAGGTCCTAAGATAACATGGAGGTATATTTTCAACTTTACTGGGTATTTCCAAAGTAGTTTAACGTATTTATAACTGCATCAGCAGAAGATGAAAAATTCCATTTTAGCCGGGCTCGGTGGCTCAGCCTGTAATCCCGCACCTTGGGAGGCTGAGGTGAGTGGATTGGCTGAGCCCGAGGGTTCGAGACACGCCTGGGCAACTTGGCGAGCCCTCATCTCTACAATAAATCAAAAAATCAGCCGGGCGTGGTAGCGCACGCCTGTAATTCCGGCTACTCAGAAGGCTGAGGCGGAAGGATCTCCGGAGCCCAGCAGGTCGAGGCTGCGGTGGCCGGGAGTGGCCACTGCACTCCAGTCTGGGCGACGGAGTGAGAATCCAACTCAAAAAAAAGAAAAAAAGAAAAAGTCCATCTTTTCCAGCCTTAGAAACACTCGGTAATACCTTATCTTATACTTTTTAAAACCAATCTAATTGGTTTCAAACGTTATTTAAAGGCATAATTTCTTAATTTTCAGGGTTTGGACAAATTTTCATAATGTTTTTACTATGAGTCACCTTTTTTTTTTTTTTTTTTTGAGTTGGAGTCTCACTCTGTAGCCCAGACTGGAGTGCAGTGGCCGCTCCCGGCCACCGCAGCCTTGACCTGCTGGGCTCCGGCGATCCTTCCGCCTCAGCCTTCCGAGTAGCCGGAATTACAGGCATGCACTACTATGCCCGGCTGATTTTTTGATTTATTGTAGAGATGAAGTCTGGCTTGCCCAGGCGGGTCTCGAACCCGTGGACTCAGGCAATCCACTCACCTCAGCCTCCCAAAGGTGCGGGTACAGGCTGAGCCACAAAACCAGGCAACCATTTTGTTTTAAGTGCTCTCTTTTCTTATTGATTTGTAAGACTTCTTTGCTGGGGTGAGACCTAATTCATTTTAGATGTTATTCCCTGTAAATATCTCAGCCTGTAGCTGAACTTTTGAAGTGCTTACAATGTCTTCTATTATGCAGAAACTTTGGACTTTCATGCAATTTACTATACCTAAATTTTCCCTTAAAATTTATGTTTAGTGTCTTCACAAAGCTTTTCCTAGTCTAAGGTCATAAAAATATTTTAATGTACATTGTTCTAATTATTTGCACATTTTCTTTTTAAATTGAGATTTTTTTTTTTTAGTTCATCAGATTATTTTTGTAGTGTGATGAAGAGATCTACCACCCTCTCTACTCCATCTGTACACACAATTACTTGCATCATTTGTTGAATAGCCTGTACCACTCCCACCATTTTGCCACAAATTCTTCCCATATTATCAATTTCTTTTTATATGTTCATCTATTTTTGTCTCCTTATTCTTCAACGCTAGTCAATTTGTCTGTCTGGTGTTGCACTGTTTTAATTGCTATAAGCTCTCTAATGTTGTACTATTTAGTAGGGATTTCCTAACCGTTATCATTCTCCTTCAAAATATTATTAGCCGTCAGCCTCGGTGGCTCAGCCTGCAATCCCGTGCTTTGGGAGGCTGAGGTGAGTGGATTGCCTAAGTCTGCGAGTTCGAGACCCACCTGGGCAACTTGGCGAGACCTCATCTCTACAATAAATCAAAAATTAGCTGGTCATGGTAGTGCACGCCTGTAGTTCCAGCTACTTGGAAGGCTGAGGCAGAAGGATCGCCGGAACCCAGCAGGTTGAGGCTGCGGTGGCCGGGAGCGTGCCACTGCACTCCAGTCTGGGTGACAGAATGAGACTCCAACTTAAATAAAATATATATTTAGCGATTCTTGATCATTTACCTTCCATGAGAGTTAAGAACCAGCTTGTCCAGTTTAACAATATGCCCTATTGTGGTTTGATAGGTGATTTGCATTAAATATATTTTTTAATTTAAGGATAATAAACATTGTTAAAGATATTGAATCTTCCCTTTAGTGGACAAATTATATCTATGCATTTGTTACATCGCCTTTTATGTTCCTCATGAAGTTATTTCCCTCTATAATGAACTTTCATGTCTTATGATAGGTCTATTGTTGACACCCTATAATTGATTCTTTTGTATTTTTAATATGCTTGTTAAATGATGCTTTCTTATTATTTATTGCTGGTATAAAAGGATGTCAATAGTTTTTTGAATATTGCTCTTGTGTTTAGCAGCCTTATAGAACTCTCCACTTAATAAATTCCCTAAAGATTCTCTAGTATTTTCTTTGTAGATTGTCATATTGTCTAAGAATAATGATAATTTTCTTTCTTCCTATGCAATCTTCCCTCTGAGCATTCTTGTCTAATTGCCTGGCTAGCACTTGTAATGTAAGCTTGAGTGGATGGTGAGTGTTGAGTTGCATCAAGTGACATTTATGTATAAAATATGACTTATAGCTAGATTCACACATTTATTAAATGTTCTGCTTTAAGTTGTTATGTAACTAATCACATTAATATACTTATCTACACATTATATTTTTATGTAAAGGAACAAATACGCTACTGAGTCTCCATATGCCCACAGAGAGAAAGCCCTTCTCTTTGCTCTACTGATCTGACTCTACAGGATGGGTACTCCTTGCTGGTTTATACCTTCTCTCAGCTGTTATGGATGAGATCTTTCCTGGTTGCTTAGTCTCAACCAGTCCATATTTAATTTTCTTTGTAGTTCTAATTGTCTTCCGGTATTATATTGCTTATTTGTTTATTGAACTATTTGCTAATGGTTACTTTTCTCCTACTAAACATAAACTCCATGAAAGAAGACACCTTGTCCATACTTTTATAGTATCTACTACCCCTAGAATAGTGCCCATCACCCATAGTTGATGGTTGTTAAAGATTTGTTTCATGAATAAACAACTTGAGTTTAGGTGCCTTAAGTGCCTGCTAAGTACAAGGTTGAATATTCTGTTAAATCTTATTTTAAGATGAATATGGAAGTGTAGGTTTTAGAGCCTTTAATAGAGTCACCTTGTCATTCTATTGCTATGTTTTTTGTTCAGAACCATACAACATTCACATATTATCAACATGGTTTTTAGTCCTCAGCTTTTATAAGACTTTTTTCCTGAGTAAATTTGGACAGGCAGGCAACTGAAGTCAACTGCAAAGGTAAGGGAGATGTGCTGGGCTTTTTAATAACCTTTTTTGGAACAAAAACAATTGGTTGGATGTCCATCAATCACAACACCTTCACTTCATTTGGGTAGGTTCCATGGGCAGATTGCTTTCGGCTGGGTTACAATAGCATTCAATGAAACACTGGCACAATTTCTAAAGGAGGATTTCTGATAGAAACTTTGTAAGCCTGACTTGTATTTTTTTCTTTCAATCATGCTAAGTTTATCACCCTGAAGAGAGTCCCCAAGTTGTTGCTGCGACTTGCCTGAAGACCATAGGTCATATAGGGTATATGCACCTTTTCTTTCAGAAATAAAATAAAAAATATAGACTATAGAAAATCCCAATGAAAAAAATTAATCCAATCTATCATGAAACAATAATGTATATTAAAGTGTAAAATGGAGATTTACCTAAAAGGTTCATTCTTGTACCATTTTCCTTGGCATATTTTCTTTTGATGGCCAAGGGATGGTCTCTCAGGCTGGATTCCAGAAGCAGACACTGAGGAGAATGGAGCTCACATGGTTATAGAATAAAAATGTGAGTTCTTTATTTTTTTTTTTTGAGTTGGAGTCTCACTCTGTCACCCAGACTGGAGTGAAGTGGCACGATCCCGGCCACCACAGCCTCAACCTGCTGGGCTCCGGTGATCCTTCCACCTCAGCCTTCCAAGTGGCCAGAACTACAGGCGTGTGCTACCATGCCCAGCTAATTTTTGATGTAGTGTAGAGACAAGGTCTCGCCAAGTTGCCCAGGTGGATCTCGAACTTGTGGGCTCAGACAATCCACTTGCCTTAGACTCCCAAAGCGCTGGGATTACAGGCTGAGCCACTGAGCCTGGCCGAAATGCGAGTTCTTTTTCTCCCATCTTTACTGAGGTGTAATTGAGAAATAAAAATTGAATATATTTACTGTATACAATATGAGATTTTGATAAATGTGCACATTATGAAATAATTACTACACACATGCTAAGTAACCTATTACCCTGCATCTTTTAATTTTTTTGGTGGTGATGTAAGTATTTAAGATCTACCCTCTTAACAAATTTCACGTAAACAATACAGCATTTTTAACTGTAATCACCACACTGTATGTTAGAGTATCAGAACTTATTTGTCTTATAACTGAGGTAGCCTCCATTCTACTGTTTCTGGGAGTTGGACTTTTTTAGATTTCACATATGAATGAGCCACAGTATATGTCTCTCTCTGTCTGACTTATTTTGTTTAGCATAATGCCCTCCCGGTTCTTCCATGTTGTCCCAAATGCAAAGACTTCCTTGTTATTTACGGCCAAACAATATTCCATTGTGTACATCTTCCACATCTTCTTGTTTGTTGACAGACACTTGGGTTGTTTCCATGTCCTGGCTATTGTGAATAATGCTGCAGTAAACATGGGAGTGCAGATATCACTTTGAGATATTAATTTTGTTTTCTTCAGATATATACCTAAAAGTCAGATTTCTGGCTCATATTTTAGTTCTATTTTTAATTTTTTGAAGAATCTATGTAGTGCCTTCCATAGTGGCGGTACCAGTTTGTAATGCGACTTATTTGAAGCTTTTCATGTTCTAGGACATACAGTTTCATATTCATCTTAAAGTAAATTTATTGAGAAAATATTTGACCTTGGATTTGGCAGGCACCTAATACACTGGACAACCCATGTGCCAATGATTTGCTAAGCATGTTTCTTTCTCTCAACAAATCTGGACTTTTGGAGATTGGACATAGAGGTCAACTGGAAAGGGAAGTGAAATGTTGTAGATTCTTTTTTCAACCTCTTCTGGGAAAGAAATGTTTGACAGGGATATCCATGAATCAGATATTGTCAGTTCATTTACAGTAGGTTAGGTTGATTGTCTATTCTGGTGTGACAATTTACTGCAAATTTAGCAACTTAAAGCCATACACATTTATCTCACAGTTTTCAGGCATAACTTAGTAGATATTGTAGACTGAACTGTGTCACCCTAAATTTATATGCTGAAGCCCTACCCTTCAGTGGGACTATATTTGAAGACAGAGTCTTTAAGGAGGTAATTAAGGTTAAGTGAGTTCATAAGGGTGAACCCTAATCCAATAGTATCCTTATAAAAAGAGGAGATTAGGACACAGACACACACAGAGGGAGGACCATATGAGGACGCAGGGAGAAGATGGCATCTAGAAGCCAAGGAGAGAGGTCTCAGGAGGAGTCAATCTTGTTGATACCTTGATCTTAAACCTCCAGCCTCCAGGACTGTGAGAGAATAAATTTCTGTTGCTTAAGCTATTCAGCCTGTGATATTTTGTTATGGCAGCCCTAGCCAACAAGAGAGCTGGTTTTCATTTTTAGTGTCTCTCAGGCTCCAATCCAGGTGTCAGCCAGGGTTGTGGTTCCAGCACAGACTCCACTGGGGGAAGATCTACTCAGGTTATTGGCAGAATTCATGTCCTTGCAGTTATAGAACTGAAACCCCCATTTTCATGTTTCTTGTTAACTGGGGTTTGCTCTCAGCCCCAAGAAAACATAGCATGGAAGTTTGACTCTTCTAATCCAGAAAGGAAGAGAGAATCTTTGACCTCGGGAAAGGTCAAGTCTATCTTTGAATGTCTCCCAGCTTTTCAAGTCAGGCCCACCAATGATAACCCTCCTTTTGATGAACTCAAAATCAGCTGATTTAGAACCTTAATGATGTCTGCAAAACCCTTCACCTTGGTCATATTCTTTTGGCTTGAAGCAAGTCACAGGTCACGTTCACACTGAATGAAGGGGATTATGTAGGTTGTGAAGACAGAGGGCAGGCATCAGGAGGGTCATTCTAGGGTCTGTTTGACACAAAATGCTTCCAGGGGAGACTGCTAGGAAGTGGAAGAAGGAGGATGGAAGAGGGAAAAACCAAGGATGAGGTCAGGCATCAGCCACTGAGAGAAGATAAGAGCATGATCCTGTTAATGAAGACTCAGAGGTGTTCCAACCCAAAGCAGCAGGCTTTGATGCCCCATAGCTGTCAGTCATTGATGAAGGGAAGGAAGGTTCAAAATTCCAGATGCTGCAGCTCACTAAGCACAAAGTTGCTTGCAATCACTCCAGTACCACAAGGTCATCAGTCTAAAGAAGCACCCAGGTGTTGGACATCAATAGTGAAAATACACTAAAACATGGATGAGGGACCCAGAAATGGCTAAACATGACCCAAGTGTGCAGTGCCAATACTTTCTCCTACTGAAGGTGGGGGTGAATCAGTCATTTCTCTTCTGGAAGTAACATATGAATCCTCTAATTATAGAATTAAATATATTCAAAGGAAAAGCAAATTCAGAAATTCAGAAACTTCTTCAAGAGGAAAGAATATTATGTTTAAAATCATCACATGGTTCACGTCTCAGTTTATGTTTCTGGACTTTCTCCTCTGTATGTATATCCATTCTTTTCAAAGCGTCTGATTAGAGAGTTGGATGCTAATTGCATTTATTATCAGGGCCCACCAAGCCGTTCATCGCAGCTGTCAGTTCTGGCCTCTGCACACTGCCTTCTACCATGTATATTTTTTCAAGCAGTTCATTTCACTTTTTATCAGCATTAAAGTAAATAACGAGTACAGATATGAATGCGGCTGACACATTGTCTTCATAAGTGAGATGATGATTTACCATTCTGGATATGTTCAGCCATAAGCTGTTCCACTGCTTTATATATAATCCTTACCCCTGAAGCAATTGGCATCTTCTCAAAAATGGTGAAGACAGCAACAGAAGTGAATTAGAAGCATTGTGTCTAGCAGCATCTACATGCTAACAGAATGGTTTAGGCTAATGAGTATGCATTTATTGTTTTGGAAGAATCTATGAGCCTCTCTTTTACTTTGGTGACTAATGGATATTAGAGAGTCAGGTATTCGATCTAGTTTCATGTGAGTCCTTCTTTATGTGTTGGGTTTCTGTGAGATGTTTCTCTAGCCCCTGGCCCCCTGGCCTGACACCTGGGTTTCCTGCCTTAGGTTGCTCAGCCTGGCTTGTTCCACACTACACTTAGGATGTGCTCTTCTCCATAAGGAGAAGAACACTGGGTGACTCCGTGTTTCTTGCAACTGTGTGGGTAAGCCCGCCCACCTAGCAATCGCCATCCTGGGAACTCCAGTGTTGCTACCTACCTAAGCCATGGCCTCCAGTATCAGATTTACCAGCAATAAAATCCTTTGTCCTGAGTACTCTGTCTACCTCAACTGATGCAGAACTTGTATTGAGAAAGAGTTATTTAGTCAGCCTTTCATAAATGTTTGCTCATTTAGCCATTTTTAAAAGTCTAGTTATCTGCAATTACATAATTTCATTGATTAAGCAATCATTTACTGAATGCATTCCATGAGCAAGGCAATATATGGGAACGTATAATCAGTCATGACTCAAAAACGTCTGAGAGTAATCTAACTAGTGAATCTTGCATTTCTTCCATTTATTACTTATCTTTCTTGGAGGGAACTTTTACATTCTATTTGAAGTCATTTGGGGATCAGTTCAAGTGCAAAATCTTATTAGACTAAGGTCACTTAACAAAGCAAAGAAATAACCAGAGCATATATGGTAATATATAAAAAGTATAGCTATGGCCGGGCTCGGTGGCTCAACCTGTAATCCCACGCTTTGGGAGGCCGAGGTGAGTGAATTGCCTGAGCCCGTGGGTTCGAGACCCGCCTGGGCAACTTGGCAAGATCTCATCTCTACAATAAATCAAAAAATTAGCCGGGCTTGGTAGCGCACGCCTGTAATTCTGGCTACTCGGACGGCTGAGGCAGAAGGATCTCCGGAGCCCAGCACGTCGAGGCTGCGGTGGCTGGGAGCGGCCACTGCACTCCAGTCTGGGTGATAGAGTGAGACTCCAACTCAAAAAAAAAAAAAAGTATAGCTATATAATGAAATACCATGTGGTCCAAAAAATAATGTAGAAGTATTTATTGAGATAGGAAAATGGCCATGGATTATCATTTAATAAGAAAAAAAGTACACCATCAGTATAAACTAACTTTTGGTAAAAAGAAATAGATATATACATATATCTTATAAACATGCATATTCTTATAAAATATATTTTACATATATATATGTAATACCTATATTCTTTTTGTTGAATATGTATGTCCTGCCAAGTCTAGACTAACTAGAGTAGGCAACAAATTTAGGGCATGTAAGATCACAGTGGTAATAATAATGTGTTAAAAGAATAAATAAAGCTTGTATTGAAGTGTCACTTATATTTTATCCTCGGAAGTCCTCGGGTCAGCCTTACTTCTTTTTTTTTGCGTTGGAGTCTCACTCTGTCGCCCAGACTGGAGTGCAGTGGCGCGCTCCCGGCCACCACAGCCTTGACCTGCTTGGCTCCAGTGATCCTTCCTCCTCAGCCTTCCAAGTAGCTGGAACTACAGATGTGCACTACCACGCCCGGGTAATTTTTTAAAAATTTATTGTAAGCCTGGCTCGGTGGCTCCTCCTGTAATCCCGCCCCTTGGGAGGCTGAGGTGAGTGGATTGCCTGAGCCTGCAGGTTCGAGACCCACCTGGGCAACTTGGTGAGACCTCATCTCTACAATAAATCAAAAATCAGCCGGGCGTGGTAGCATGTGCCTGTAGTTCCAGCTACTTGGAATGCTGAGGCGGAAGGATTGCCGGAGTCCAGCAGGTCAAGGCTGCAGTGGCCGGGAGTGGCCACTGCACTCCAGTCTGGGCAACAGAGTAAGACTCCAACTCAAAAAAAAAAAAAAAAAATTATTGTAGAGACGAGGTCTCGCCAAGTTGCCCGGGTGGGTCTCAAACCCTTGGGCTCTGGCAATCCACTCGCCTCGGCCTCCCAAAGTGCTGGGATTACAGGCTGAACCACTGAGCCTGGCCTCGGCCTTACTTTTATATGGTTTGAAATACATGGGTGAGCAATATATATCCAGCAGATAAAAATCTATATTTGTCTCTATCTCTATATATATCTGTATTTATACTTATATTTACCTAGATCTATCTAGATATTGATATATGGACATATCTATTTATCTATCCATGAATCCACATATATTCATATATGTGTGTGTGTGTGTGTGTGTGTGTGTGTGTGTGTGTGTGTATCCTCCATCATTTATTTGTATCGATCATACTTTGTTTAGCTATCTGTTTCTCTATGTATCTATCTATCCATCCATCCATCTATCTATCATATAACCATCTATCTAAATTTTTTCATGGCTATCTCTTAATGGTTGAATCTGCATGGATGATGATCTAGATTTTTGCTTTTTCTATAATAAGTATATGCTATGGTTAATGTAAAATTGCAAACCATTTGGGACTTTGTTGTTAGCATTATTAGTTTGAAATTAGAATTGTTCCCAGTTGAGCTTTGCTCTTTCCTTTCTCATCTAGAGATTCCTTTGTTTCATACTTACCTGGATCTAGAGTGCCTGACAGTCCCTTTTTCCACATGCTGTCAGACCACAGCTTGTGCCATGGTCTGGCTATGCCAGCTAAGAAGCAAAAATGTGTCCTGATAGCAAAAGGTTCATTGTGATCTCTCCTAGGTGATATACAAATGTTCCTCAACTTAAGATGGGGTTACATTCTGATAAGTCCACCATAAATATTGTAAGTTAAAAAGGCATTGAAAGCCGGGCTCGGTGGCTCAGCCTGTAATCCTGTGCTTTGGGAGGCTGAGGTGAATGGATGCCTGAGCCCACGGGTTCAAGACCCGCCTGGACAACTTGGTGAGACCTCATCTCTACAATAAATCAAAAAAAATTAGCCGGGTGTGGTAGCGCACGCCTGTAGTTCCAGCTACTTGGAAGGCTGAGGTGGAAGGATCACCGAAGCTCAGCAGGTTGAGGCTGCGATGGCTGGGAGCGTGCCACTGCACTCCAGTCTGGGTGACAGAGTGAGACTCCAACTTAAAAAAAAAAAAATAAGGCATTGAATACAGTTTATCTACTGAATATCATAGCTTAACACAGCCTACCTTAAATGTGATCAGATCACTTACACTAACTTACAGTTGTGCAAAATCATCTAACACAAATCCTATTTCATAATAACATATTACATATCTCACAAAATTTATTGAATACTATACTGAAAACAAACCTTGAATTGTTGTGTAAGTGCTCAAAATATGTTTGCTATTGAATATATATTGCCTTTGCACCTTCATAAAGTCCAAAAATTGTAGCTCAAACCATTCTAAGTTGGGAATCATCTGTAATTAAATGTAAACTTTTTGAGATAGTGTCTTGTTTCTAAGCACTGTGTTTTGAGTGGAAAAGGCAAAGATAACCAAGTAGTAATCCTTTCATCAACTTATGAATCTTCCTGGTCCTGCCATTCTGCAAATTGCCAGGGACTTAAGATGAACAGACACAATTTCTGACTTGATGAAGCTTGCGTTCTCATGAAGACCAGCCTTTCGGTGTTTCTTTACAGAATTGCAGCAGTCCAAAAAGACATGTGCCTCTCTTAAGTCTTAGCAGTTTCCAACCCTCAGAGGTCTGTTTCCATTGTCCACGGCTCTCCAGATACCCCTGAGATGTGTGTGGTGAAGGTGCAAGCCCCTGTTCCTGTAATCATTTAACTGCTGCATCTTACTGCCCACTGCAGAGTTGAACTCCTTACCATTGCTGGAGTTTAAGCTATCGTGATTTATATATTTCAAAGCATTGGTTCCAACATCGCTACTCAAATCTGGCTGGTAGAAGCCATTGCATCCCAACTTTGGTTCCCCAGCCCATCACCAGTAGGTATGCTATACCGTTATTCTGTGGATTTGGAGGGCAGTTTAGAGATGAGTCTATTCTTGCCAGAGAAACAGAGTGTGCCGACTCAGGAAAAGAAACACTGAATGCTGCACGTGCTGTAGGTTAATAGCCTGAGGATGCGGCAATAGGTGATCAGATGGGAAAGCAGATTATGTACTCTGAGTCATGCAGACTCCAGGAGCTGCACAGGCAGTGGAGAAGTAGTGTTTCCTGGCAGTGGGAGCACAGCAGGGAAGCACGGATAAGCGGCAAGGAGTTGAGCAGATGAAAGATTTGTGCAATCTCAAGTGGACCCAGCATTTACTATGTAGAGAGACCCTAAGCCACTTACTTAATGTTGAAATTCAGAAAACTATACCGTAAAATGAAAGCTTCAGTAGCAGCCTCAGAAGCAAAAGTTTCTCTCTGACCTTCTACTGCCCCCCTCTCCCTTGAAGCTAGCCACAAAAACTAGAATTCTTCTTCCCCAAGGCAGATCACAGAAACTAGAACCCCTTTTTCCCAAAATCCAGTTTAAAACCTAAGAAATAGTCAATGTAAAAACTGGCCATAGAGAAATGACATGACCTACCTTGCTTGACTGTAGATCTTAAAACTCATATTCCTCCGTGCAAGAACTAACCAGGCACGACTCTGTTTAACTTCCGAGATCAGATGAGATCTGGCATGTTCAGGGTGGTATGGACATAGGCAAGACCCTTATTCCTAAGAGGGTCCTGCTTCATACCCAGAGGAAGGAATGTTGCTCAGAGAGGTCGGGAAGCATCTTGACAGGCCTTGCTGGGTTTCTCCAACTCAGTCTGTTAGCATTAGGTCATTTCCTTTTTGTCCAATCCTATTCAACACATCTGTTCATATTTTGCTTAACTTAAGCACAAAAATTGACAGTTTACCTGTGCCTTTGAGTCTTCACTCTGTAAAACTATGAAGAAATGCATTTGTATGCCCTTTCTCCTATTAATCCGCCTCTTGTTAATGATTTTTAGTGAAACTTCAGAGGGCAAAGAGGAAGTTTTCCCTTGGCCCTGACATTTTCCAAGAGACGTTTCCTCTCAGTTGGGCGGTTCCAAAAACGGTAATTTGTTAAACCGATCACTGCAACTCCCCACACATTTTTTTTTTTTTCTCTTCCTCCATGGGACTCATTCTTCAATTGATGAGCTATGTGCTTCAAGGAGATTTGGAACAATGAGACTTTAGATGTGTACACAACCCACAGCTATGACCTCCAGCTATGGAGAAAACCTAGGGCACACACAGTATTTCTTATTGGTTTTAGAAGAAATTGGATGATTAAAAATGATTATATTCTGGGCGCACTGACTTACTCCTGTAATCTCAGCACCATGAGGAATACTTGAGCCCAGGAGTTCGAGACCAACCTGGAAAGCATAGCAAGAGCTCATCTCCACAAAAAACAATTTTGAAAAATTAACCAGGTATGGTAGTGCACGCCTGTGGTCCCAGCTACTTGAGAGGCTGGGGTGAAGGGATTGCTTGAACCCAAGAGGTCGAGGCTATGATAAGCTGTGATCGTGCCACTGCACTCTAGTCTGAGTGACAGAGTGAGACTCTGACAAAAAAAAAAAATTAAAGTTTAAAAAAATTATAAATGAAACAAAGATACTGCTAAGCCCACTGTCAGCCAGGTCCTGCATCATTTGGAACTGCATGTCTGACATTAACCACAATGAACAGATGGTGTTAATAGTTCATTTTATTGCTCTTAATAAAAATGACACTGCCAGCCGGGCTCGGTGACTCAGCCTGTAATCCCGTGCTTTGGGAGGCTGAGGTGAGTGGATTGCCTGAGCCTGCGCGTTCGAGACCCGCCTGGGTAACTTGGCGAGACCTCGTCTCTCCAATAAATCAAAAAAATTAGCCAGGTGTGGTACCGCGCGCCTGTAGTTCTAGCTACTTGGAAGGCTGAGGCGGAAGAATCATGGGAGCCCAGCAGGTCGAGGCTGCAGTGGCCAGGAACAGCCACTGGACTTCAGTCTGGGTGACAGAGTGAGACTCCAACTCAAAAAAAAAAAAAATGACACTGCCAAAGTGTTGCTCCTTGAACATTTGACACCAACAATTTCTGCTAGACCTAGACTGATGGGACCTGGAGTCCCATTTAGGTCATGTGAGTCTGGAGAGGTAACAACAATGCATTCAATGAAGAATGAGTGAGATTGGCTTTCTTTTTCTTTTTTTTTTTTGAGTTGGAGCCTCACTCTGTTGCCCAGGCTGGAGTGTAGTGGCACGCTCACGGCCACAGCAACTTCAACCTGCTGGGCTCAGGCAATCCTTCTGCCTCAGCCTTCCAAGTAGCTGGAACTGCAGGTGTGCACCACCATGCCTGGCAAATTTTTTTATTTATTGTAGAGACGAGGTCTCACCAAGTTGCTCAGAGTGGTCTTGAACCCCTGAGCTCAGGCAATCCTCTCACCTCGGCCTCCCAAAGTGCTGGGAATATAGGCGTGAGCCACCGTGCCCAGCTGAGATTCACTTTCAAGACTCACATTTTATTCATGGGATTGAGTGGTAGGTTAGCAAGGTCCTAAACTTAACTATAGTTCTATGTAGTTTGCATGCTCTTGCGAGCAGTGGTTTAGTGCATGGGTCAAAGTCAACTGTTCTTGTTTCATGATGTTGCCTGCTTCTAGGCGGGACTGAGTTTACCTTGAATGGGTCAGGTGATATTGATGATTGTATAATTGGATAATTAAAAATAATTATAATTGAAAATAATAATTGTATCATTAATATGGACTAAAGCCTGGGATTGCCTAGCAAAATTAGTGTATAGTGTGTGCTGGGCTCCCAATTTCAGCTTTTGAAATGTTCAGTTTCTCTGGTTGTGCCTTAGGTTTGAGAAAATAAGGGAGCTTTACAAATGAAATGTGTCTAAGTCCCTGTTGTAAAAGCGAATTGCCTGACGGGATGGAAATATGTCACCCCATGGTCTGAACATAACATTACATCATTTTAAGAACTCTAGTCAAGCCGGGCTCTGTGGCTCAGCTTGTAATCCTGCGCTTTGGGAGGCTTAGGTGAGTGGATTGCCTGAGGCCACAGGTTCAAGACCCACCTGGGCAACTTGGCAAGAATTCCTCTCTACAATAAATAAAAAAATTAGCCTGACATGGTAGCTACTTGGAAGGCTGAGGCGGAAGGATCGCGGGAACCCAGCAGGTCGAGGTTGCGGTGGCCGGGAGCAGCCACTGCACTCCAGTCTGGGTGACAGAGTGAGACTCCAACACACACACACACACACACACACACACACACACAAAAGAACTCCAGTCAGAGATAATCAACTACACTCAAGCAACATTTGTTGAATGTCCAGGAAAGGGAGAGGTGAGGTCTCTAGTTAATGTCAATAGAATTGAGAAGTTGTAAATGATCCTTCTACTACATCCAGTGATAAAAGTGTCATGAAAATCATCAGGTGGCCGGACTCAGTGGCTCAGCCTATAATCCCACGCTTTGGGAGGCCTAGGTGAGTGGATTGCCTGAGCCCGTGGGTTCGAGACCCGCCTGGGCAACTTGGCGAGACCTCATCTCTATAATAAATCAAAAAAATTAGCTGGGTATGGTAGCGCACGTCTGTAGTTCCAGCTACTTGGAAGGCTGAGGCGGAAGGATCGCCGGAGCCCAGCAGGTCAAGGCTGCGGTGGCCGGGAGCGGCCACTGCACTCCAGTCTGGGTGACAGAGTGAGACTTCAACTCAAAAAAAAAAAAAAAAAAAGAAAAAGAAAATCATCAGGTGATTGAACCACTATGGTAGAGTGAGAGATTCCTTTTGCATGGGGAATCTAGAAAGACTTTCTGAAAGAGTTGACCTAAAAGTCTAAAAGCTGAACCTTGATGGATAAGTAGACTTAGAGAGAGAGAAGAGGAGTGGAATGGAAGAACATCTGAGATTGTAGGATGAGTAGGAGGGCATGAGAGTGTGTGATATATCAAGGGAATCACAAATCAAATAGATGTGTGATCAGAGCACCGGGCACAATAACACGATGTGCTGGAAGATGAGGTTAAACAGCATGTTAGAGTCAAGACTTGGAAGATGTTGTTTGCTACACTAAATAACTTGGGTTTTATTTCACAGGCAATGCAGTCTTGTAGGGGATTTGAGGAGAGAATTGGCATTCCCTAATCCAAATCTTCTAAGAGGATGATTCTAGCAGCCTTTCCATAAAGCTTTGGAGTGATGTACTCTTTTTCGGATTTTCCAGTTCCCTGAGTCATGCTCATCTGTCAGTATTGAGAGAATGGACTCTATGTCCAGTGTCGTGCTTATCAAGAGTATCCCATATACATACCTGTGCATAGAACAGGAGACACAGAGGTGACTTCACTTGTGTTAGCCCTTGCCTCTTGTTCTCTGCTGAATTTTTTCCATCTTGTTTATGCTGTATTTACTCTGCTGCAAATTAAACTGAGTAAATGCGTTTAAATCAATGATTTCTGCACTGTTTAGAGAGTGTGGGAGGAAGATGCTTTTAGACAGATCAGGTACCACCTGGAGAAACCAGAATGCATAGGACCCCAGCCCCAGCCCCAGCTGGTTTCTTGTTGTTTCTATTCATCCTCTTGGACTTGTCTAGAGACCCTGGTTATGGAGATCCTAGCTTATGAACAGACCGTTATGAAAACAATGACAGCTGATGAACTGGTCAATTATTTATTTGCAAAGTCATTTGATAAAAAGATAAAAGGACCACAAGAAGGTCTTATCATTTTCTGTCATTGTTAAATAATGTAGTTGATAAGAACAATAATAGCATACAGGCTAATGTCAAAATGCAGCTCATTTTTGTATGCAATACATTTTTTTCAACGTCCCCAGGGACACCACAGATATAATCTCATTAATCTCCTCAGTACTTTTAGGAGCTACTCGACAACCTTGGGCCATGGTTTATAGATTAGGGAAGCAAGGAGACACCAAGCGCCTTACCTAAGGCTGCGGAGGCTATTTCTACCCTGGCAGAAAGACAAGTCTTATTTTGGAAAATTTTCTCAACACAGTCTTTTTCACACTGCTTGGGGGCCTTTACTCCCCAGATGCTACCAGAGGCTATTGGCATTTCCGAATAATTCACCCATGAGGGTGACAAAAAGATGACTCCTTAAGTCAGGAATTTGAAAACAGATAGGCCATTCTTTCTGTAGGGCATCTCTCCTTGCATGGCCCTTGTTTGAGTTACTAAACTATTTTAAGAATTCAACTTGTTCTTTAGAGGGGGTGAGTTGGGAAGTGCATTTTCTGGATGATCCAGCTATGATTGCAGGAAATAAACCCCACCCAGGTTTCTTGCTTTAAAGGAGACATGACAAAGTTGAACAGTGAAATGGTGAAACTAGGCTCGACTGCGAAAGATAATATGGATTATAAAAAGATGATAAGTGTTTCTTCAGAGTTGATACAAGACAATAAAATAAAGGGCCAACTCCACAGGCCACCCTCAAATTGTTTCTAACCACATTTCTTGTTACACTGTTGTAATCCAGAAAGACGAATCCAGACACTGTTCTGAAGCTTGCATTGCATGAAATCCTGTGGTAAGACTTTGTATTCCTAGAAAGTAAAATCCTCTAGTAGGATTTCCTCCTCTTATGAGGGAGGAAAATTTTCCTCCACCCTCAGGTTCTGCGGCTTGGTCTGCAAAATTAATAGGCAAAAGACAGATAAACAGGAGAAAAGCATACACATTTTATTTGATGCTGAGTTTTATGTGACATATTTTGGAAGGGTCTTAATAAAGAAAAGACCAGCCGGGCTCGATGGCTCAGCTTGTAATCCCAGCACTTTGGGAGGCCGAGGTGAGTGAATTGCCTGAGCCCGCGGGTTTGAGACCCGCCTGGGCAACTTGGCGAGACCTCATCTCTACAATAAATCAAAAATCAGTCAGGCGTGGAAACGCATGCCTGTAGTTCCAGCTACTTGGAAGGCTGAGGCGGAAGGATTGCCGGAGCCCAGCAGGTCGAGGCTGCGGTGGGTGGGAGTGGCCACTGCACTCCAGTCTGGGTGACAGAATGAGACTCCAACTCAAAAAAAAAAGTGAGCCAATTCCTGTAATAAAGCCCCTCCCATATATCTATCTCTGTCTCTACCTCTGGCTCATCTATATCTATATCAATATCTATGCTTATATTTTTCTACCTATCTGTAGCTGTTTGTCTGTCTGTCTATCCATCCATCCATCCATCCATCCTATTGGTTCTGTCTCTCTAGATAACCCTGACCCTAATATATCCTTCCCTTTATACCTTCAGAAACCTGTAATTTAGTTGTTGCACATGCTTCTGGTTTGAAAATAATCAAGCAGGCTGGGCTCGGTGGCTCAGTCTGTAATCCCGCGCTTTGGGAGGCCAAGGTGAGTGGATTGCCTGAGCCCGTGGGTTCCAGACCCACCTGGGTAGTGAGACCTCATCTCTACAATAAATCAAAAAATTAGCTGGGCGTGGTAGCGCACGCCTGTAGTTCCAGCTACTTGGAAGGCTGAGGCGGAAGGATCGCCGGAGCCCAGCAGGTCGAGGCTGCGGTGACCAGGAGCGTGCCACTGCACTCCAGTCTGGGCGACAGAGTGACTCCAACTCGGAAAAAAAAAAAAAAAGAAAATAATCAAGCACACACATGGTAACATAGACAGTGTGGTTTCGATTAAACTTGTCTCTACACAGTCAAACCACTTCCTCCT
Organism: Cephalopachus bancanus; assembly: GCA_027257055.1. Taxonomy (NCBI): domain Eukaryota; kingdom Metazoa; phylum Chordata; class Mammalia; order Primates; family Tarsiidae; genus Cephalopachus; species Cephalopachus bancanus. The sequence continues at coordinate 18,816 of JAPVLO010002123.1, forward strand.
TAAAAGGTGCAGTGAAAGACTCTGGAGCTCCCTGTGTTTTATTTGTCAATAATTTTCCAATAGCTAAGCATGCATTGCTTAATGAAGTATCCTTTAGAAAAATGAAGCAGAAAACTAAATTATCAAATGGCTAGTTAAGTAAGAAAGCAAGCAGATGCAAGCCATGTAGTGAAGTCCATATTACACACCAATACTGAAGCATCATTGATAGCATTTAAAAATTGTGAGAATGACCCATGCTGTATTTTTGAAAGCTCCCCAGATGATTCTGATGTGCTCTAGGTGGAGAAACAATGAATTCTAATTGTAGAAATGGTGAAAAACCACTTAATTAGTCTTTGTGTCCACCAAGAGCTAGACTAATGCTAGTTAAAACAAAAGAAAATCTGCAAATCCAAATGTAATAAAGAATATGTTTTCAAATGTGATCAATTGTTAAATGTTAACAGAAACTTCTTTTCAGTGATTTATAGAGGATTAGCTCTATAAAGTATTTGTTGCAGAGAAAAATGATGGGGATGATTGTTTCCACTTCTTGACCTAAATCAATTAATTTTGGTATTTGCTTCATTTTAGCATGCTTGTTCCAGAAATATTCTCAAATTGAATTAGTCATACAAGTTATATTTATCTACAAAAATGGCATGCATCTTCTGATGAATCTATAATATCTAGTTATATGGAATTTGAAACATCTGTAGAATTGAATGCATCATGATCAGAGCTAAGCAATCAATATATTTCTAATGAGCACTTACTTCTCTATTGAAGGTTCTTGATATGTGGGTGATTTTAGAGAACATCTCAGAGCCTGGCACTGTAAAAAATAGATAAACAGAACAAGAGACAATTTTGTAACTGTCATTTATTTTCAGTTATAATGGAGAGGCACAGAAGCAATTAGTCTCTAAAGAACATATGAATAAAAAAATCATTGGGATTCATTAATTTGGCATCACATTTACCTGGATAATTATGTTGTTTGTCCAATAAAAAGTAATTATATTCTCTGAATACATTTTAAACATTTTTGGATACAATCTAAGAATTTGGGGGAAGCTATGTCAAATGTTAAATATGCTTCTCTGAAAGAAAATCAAGTAATACAGAATTGTTTAAAGCCCCCAGTTTTATTGCCAGATTATCCTGTACCATACCTATATCTGTTTCTGTGCAATTAAAAGCAAATATAAATATGTATAACTGCATGTTTTTATACTTGCACATAATAAGATTATACCTCTCTACATGATGCATATATTAAAGAGATAAGATTCTTCTTATATTTATAATCTGTTTATTTCGTTTAGAGTATATCATATATATTTATACAGATTAACACTTTGAAATCTTATTCTTTGAAAACCTTCCTGAGATTAAAGAAAAAAATAGAATACAAATCAAAGCTCTTTCAGAAAAGATACTTGGAAAGCGACCCCAGGTATTTGAAAATTAACTATATTGGATATAAAATGACATGTAAATTTCCAGTTTGAAAAGATGTTGAAATTGCAAAGGAGTAACTTTTCTGAGACACAATTTGCAATTTCAAAAAAAAATTAGAATGAGCAGCATTGTAAGATTTCAGAGAGGAGAAACTGTGCATTATTCATCTTCTTACTTTTCAATTCCAATCATGCAGTAAATGTTATTAAATTACGATACTTTAATAATAAACATCCACAGAGAAACTTTGGGCGGCAAAGAATAGACAACTCTACTCAAACTGGCTTACACAATCAGGGTCGTCATCTCATCTGATATAAATCCAAGGCTAGTATAGAACTCAGAAAAGTTTGCTTCAGCAACTCAACTGAATCTCCCCCCAACTCCAGTGCTGCCTTTTATTGCATCAGCATCAGCATTACTGTAGGCAGGTGCCAACAGCAACCAGTTTCCTTATCCACATCTAGGTGGAAGGAGAGTGACTGGCCTGGAGCCCTATTAGACAGATCTCTTTTTGTGACTCATTGACGGAATTTGGCATGTGTGAGCCCACCCTTACAGCAAGCCCTGGCAAGGGTGATGGAATTACGAGTTAGTCCATAATGGTATTCTGGGATAGAACAGAGCCAGGCAACAGCAATCGGATGGCACTCTGTATCCCCAGGCTCACTTTGATCTCTCTCTTTTTTAGAAAGCATAACATACTACAATTTAATCTTGTTACATTTATTATGTCTTCATTTGCAGTGATGGTAAGGCAACATCATTTGGTGTAAAGAAGGTTTAGCTACAAAGGACGTATAGAGGCTTCCCCAAACTAATTGTTAGTTCTTCATGAACTTGAAGAAGAATTAGAGCCCAGATATTTTAAACATCTTATCCAAGGATTCTTTCCTGTTGGAATTGACTCTGATGGCAGTAACAAAGATGAGTTTAATGTTTGGTTTTACCCCAGTGCTTGCAGTGAGGATCTTGGAGATGATAGGTTGATTGGACTAAGTATTTTTTTTTTTTTTTTGAGTTGGAGTCTCACTCCGTCGCCCAGACTGGAGTGCAGTGGCCACTCCCGGCCACCGCAGCCTCGACCTGCTGGGCTCCGGGGTTCCTTCCGCCTCAGCCTTCCGAGCAGCCGGAACTACAGGCGCGCGCTACCACACCCGGCTAATTTTTGATTTATTGTAGAGATGAGGGCTTGTCAATTTGCCCAGGCGGGTCTCGAACCTGCGGGCGCAGGCAATCCACTCACCTGGGCCTCCCAAAGCGCGGGATTACAGGCTGAGCCGCTGAGCCACCGAGCCCGGCTTGAACTGAGTATTAAAAGCAAGTAGCCGGCTGGGCTCGGTGGCTCAGCCTGTAATCCCGCGCTTTGGGAGGCCTAGGTGAGTGGATTGCCTGAGCCCGCGGGGTTGAGACCCGCCTGGGCAATTTGGTGAGACCTCATCTCTACAATAAATCAAAAAATCAGCCGGGCGTGGTAGCACGCGCCTGTAGTTCCAGCTACTTGGAAGGCTGAGGCAGAAGGATCGCCGGAGCCCAGCAGGGAGGCTGCGGTGGCCAGGAGCGTACCGCTGCACTCCAGTCTGGGCGACAGAGTGAGACTTCAACTCAAAAATAAAAAATTAAAAAACTAAGAATAAAAAAAAGCAGTAGCCATTGGAATCTAAACTGTGTAGGAAGTAGAATGAATTAAAGGCCCCAAAGACAACCTTTATTTATATGAGTTAAGAAAAAATTCAAAGTTGCTCCTTTACTGTTACATTTCTAGCTGGGTATTCACAATAGCAAAAACATGGAATCAACCATGCTGCCCATTGAAGCTGGACTGGATAAAAAAATGTGGTACATATACACAATGGAATATTATGCAGTCATAAAAAGGACAAACACATGAACTTCGGAGCAACTTGGATGGATTTAGTCTATCATACTCAGTGATCTATAACGGAAACAAAGAGCAGAGTACATGTTCTCACTCATAAGTGGACCTTGAACAATTATAATACTATAAGAAAGGGATTTTCGCCGGGCTCAGCCTGTAATCCCACGCCTTTGGGAGGCTGAGGTGAGTGGATTGCCTGAGCCCGCGGGTTCGAGACCTGCCTGGGCAGCGAGACCTCATCTCTACAATAAATCAAAAAATCAGCCAGGCGTGGTAGCGTGCACCTGTAATTCCGGTTACTCGGAAGGCTGAGGCGGAAGGATCGCAGGAGCCCAGCAGGTCGAGGCTGCGGTGGCTGGAAGCGGCCACTGCACTCCAGTCTGGGCGATTGAGTGAGACTCCAACTCAAAACAACAACAGCAACAACAACAACAACAAACAAACAAAAAAGGGATTTTCAGTAGTGGGAAACTGTCAGGGGAGGAGGGGTGGGATTGGCAGTTGAGGGAAACTACCAGAGGAGGGGGGCACACCTCATCAACAAGGGTGTCTGCATAATGAACACTTGTATACCTAACCCTGAATTGAATATTCCACATCTTTAAAATAAAAAATATATATGCATATATTTTATTTTATTTTTTTTGACTTGGAGTCTTACTCTGTCACCCAGACTGGAGTACAGTGGCCGCTCCCAGCCACTGCAACCTCGACCTGCCGGCGATGCTTCTACCTCAGCCTTCCAAGTAGCCGGAATTACAGGCATGCGCTACCACGCCCAACTGATTGTTTGATTTATTGTAGAGATGAGGTCTCGCTGCCCAGGCGGGTCTCGAACCCACGGGCTCAGGCAATCCACTCACCTCAGCCTCCCAAGGCGCGGGATTACGGGCTGAGCCACTGAGCCCGGCATATGTATGTATTTAAAAAATGCCTTCACTTCTCAGTGTTTTGTTTATTGTATTTACTATACAAAACTTGCAGAATAAAAATATTTCAATAAATGGAGATGTTTATTGATAAATAAGTTGGGAGAACATTAAAAATAGTAATGAAACATAATACAGATTATCTATCTATCTATCTATCCATCCATCCATCTACCTACTTACCTACCTACCTACCTACCTATCTATTGTAGGGGAGGGGAAAAAAAACATTTTCCTCTACCCTCTTTGGTTCTGTGACTGGGCCTGTGATCTAAACAGACAAAAGACAGATTCAAAAAGGCATATATTTCTTTATTGATGCATGGAGCCTTCATACAAAAAAAGATGAAAACCCAAGAGTCATTTTGATCTCAGGGTTTATCTACCATTTTTTACAAGAGGCGATGAATTGTGGAGAAATTACTAGGCAAAGAAAAAGGAATCTAGGCCCCTAGGGGCAATAAAATGCGAGAAGGTGGCCAGCCTAGGTGTCTCAGCCTGTAATCCTGTGCTTTGGGAGGCTGAGGTGAGTGGATTGCCTGAGCCCGCGGGTTTGAGACCCGCCTGGGCAACTTGGCGAGACCTCATCTCTACAATAAATCAAAAAAACTAGCCTGGTGTGGTAGTGCACGCCTGTAGTTCCAGCTACTCGGAAGGCTGAGGCGGAAGGATCGCCGGAGCCCGGCAGGTTGAGGCTGCGGTGGCCGGGAGTGGCCACTGCACTCCAGTCTGGGCAACAGAGTGAGACTCCAACTCAAAAAAAAACATAAAAAATTAAAAAAATAAAAAGTGAAATGTATGCCCTACTTTTAGGTAGAGAGAGGGAGAGTATAGAGTTCTTTCTGTATCCTCTGCTTCTCTGGTACCTTCAGCTCAAAATAATTCTTATACCAAAGTGGTATATATTTGGGGCTGTGTATTCTGATCTCTCTCTCTCTTTCTCTTTCTCTCTTTCTCCAAATTTTGGGCTTCCTACAATATTATCTCATGTGTGTGTAGTAAAAATATTATCAGAATGCTTGGAACATGACTTTCAATAGATGTATTGAGACTTATTACTATCATGAGTGTCTGTAAAGTTAAGAACTTACCCAGGCTGGGCTCAGTGACTCAGCCTGTAATCCCAGCACTTTGGGAGGCTGAGGCGAGTGGATTGCCTGAGCCTGCGGGTTCTAGACCCACCTGGGCAACTTGGCGAGACCTCATCTCTACAATAAATCAAAAAACTAGCTGGGCGTGGTAGCACACGCCTGTAGTTCCAGTTACTTGGAAGGCTGAGGCGGAAGGATCGTTGGAGTCCAGCAAGTCGAGGCTGCAGTGGCCGGGAGTGGTTACTGCACTCCAGTCTGGGTGACAGAGTGAGGCTCCAACTCAAAAAAAAAAAAAGAACTTACCCAATAATGAGTAAATTTTTTTAAAAAAGAAAAAAAACCCTTTAGCTTCTAATGTTGAATACTGTGTGTTTTCAATATTTCAGTTTCATTTATAAATTTTAATTTTTAGAGTAAAAAAATAATATTCTTTACAGGCTTCAATGAACTTTAAAAAAATTTAATGACAACTTCTCATATTTAGTTTATTTCCAGGTCAAAATCTACTCTTTCCAAGGGAGAGAAGAACACAGAGATACAGATAAAAAAGAAAGAAATGCATGCTTTATACATATATAAAACGTAATTTATTCTGTAACTTTGTCGATCAAGGAAATCAAAGAATTTACAAACCATTACTAATCAGGTTATAAGTATTGTGGAACTTAAAGAAGATCTGTGAGTGCAGATATGTTTAAACCTCCTGATTCTTGTAAACCTAGTTTTATCAACTTTGCCTCCACTCACTAGCTCAAACTCCTGCTGAGTTCTCTTTTGGTGGATTATGTAAGTTAAGAGGGCGCAGTGGCTCATTGTTCCAGCTTTTTCTTCTTAGCATCCCTGTCTTGACCCTTTTCTTCCTACTGAAGTTGAAAATAGCTATCCTTTTTGATTCAGAAGAAAGAAGTTGTAGGTAGTTCTAAGGAGAGGAACAGGTTTATGCAATAAAGGGAATCTTTAAATCCTTTCTCCATCAGTCCTACAATGCAATCTGGGGTAATGCAAGTGAAATAATAACTTTATATTTTACATCTGCATAAGGGGATTCTGACACTTCTTTTGTGATATGTATGACTTGCTAATGTCCTAAAACAAAACAAAAATAATCATCACTCCTCATTGGAAAAATGGCACTTTTTTGTCTGTAGGGACATTTCTAACTAAACTTGTATTCCTGGTTTTGAATTAACTAGTAAATCAACTTCATCATCATTAATCATGATTTTTTAATCATAATAGATTTATAGAAAATTTGACTGGACTTACTAGGACAGAAAACCATATAAGGAATCAGATACAGCCGGGCTCGGTGGCTCAACCTGTAATCCCGTGCTTTGGGAGGCTGAGGTGAGTGGATTGCCTGAGCTCGCGGGTTCAAGATCTGCCTGGGCAACTTGGCGAGACCTCATCTCTACAATAAATCAAAAAATCAGCCGGGCGTGGTAGCGCATGCTTGTAATTCCAGCTACTTGGAAGGCTGAGGCTGAAGGATCGCCGGAGCCCAGCAGGTCGAGGCTGCGGTGGCCGGGAGCGGCCACTGCACTCCAGTCTGGGCGACAGAGTGAGATGCCGACTTAAAAAAAAATAATAATAAAAATGAAATAAAATAAAAATAAAAATAAATAAAAATCCCAAAACTAATGAAATGGGGCTGGTGACACTAAACAGTAGAATCATTTTTCTCTACCTATGTAACATTTTTCTAGATGATTTCTTTTCTTTTTTTTGAGTTGGAGTCTCACTCTGTCGCCCAGACTGGAGTGCAGTGGCTGCTCCTGGCCACCGCAGCCTCGACCTGCTGGACTCCAGCGATCCTTCCACCTCAGCCTTCTGAGTTGCCAGAATTACAGGCGTGTACTACCACGCCCGGCTGATTTTTCGATTTATTGTAGAGATGAGGTCTCGCTGCCCAGGCGGGTCTCGAACCCACGGGCTCAGGCAATCCACTCACCTCAGCCTCCCAAAGGCGCGGGACTACAGGCTGAGCCACTGAGCCTGGAGATGATTTCTTTTTTATAACAAGAGAAAATAATGTCTCAAACCAGGTGAAGTGTGGACCAAAGGGAGGCCCAAACTTTACCTGTACAATGACCATTTGTTTTTTTTTGTTTTTGTTTTTGTTTTGTTTTTTTTGAGTTGGCGTCTCACTCTGTCGCCCAGACTGGAATGCAGTGGCCGCTCCCAGCCACTGCAGCCTCGACCTGCTGGGCTCTGGCGATCCTTCCGCCTCAGCCTTCCAAGTAGCTGGAACTACAGGCGCGCTCTACCACGCCCGGCTAATTTTTTTATTTATTGTAGAGATGAAGTCTCGCCTGCCCAGGCGAGTCTCGAACCTGCGGGCTCAGGCAATCCACTCACCTCCGCCTCCCAAAGGTGTGGGATTACAGGCTGAGCCACTGAGCCCAGCTACAATGACCATTTGTATACATAACCCTGAATACCCCACATCCTTAAAATATAAAAAGAGAGAAAATAATGTTTGTCATTGATTTCCCAAAGATATTTTGAGTTTGAAATGGACAATGACTATGAAAATATTTTGCAGTATTCATAACCACATGCACACATGTTATTAACACTGAAGACCTAGGCGATTCTTGGCTATGAAAACCTTCATACTGCATTATTTGAGAGCCCTCGGGCATCTTGGCATTTGGAGTCAATCTACTTGCATATCCCTTCATACTCTGCCATTTGAACTTATTTAGATTACTTAGGCTACCCAAAGTGTGGTTCAAGGACCGGCAATTACTTGCATGCCAGAGAGCTTGTTAGACATGCAGAATCTCAGCACTCAACCAAGACTTGCTGAATCAGCATATTATTGTGGCAAGATCTTAAGGAGACTGAATGTACATTCATGTTTGAGAAACACTGATTGTAATGTCTCCACTTAGTGAATTTATCAATTTTTGGCACACTCTAATGAACTTGAGCATATGTCTCCAAAAATGTGTTGACCTTGGGTGCTTAGAAAATTCAACAAGCTTTTAACCCTTTCATGAATTTCTCTAGTTAGCATACCTGTTTCGTGGAGCAGGTCTCAAATGGCACGTTCGCATCTTATCTTGCTGAAGCCTCCACAGTAAACTTGTGAAGACTTCCCAGATTATTCAGTCCCCTAGGGACATCAGTCCAAGGCATGTGGTCTTAGAAGGACAATGGAAATAATAAAAAGGTGTCAGCAGCAATCTATTTTCACTGCACATCTTTGCAAACTATTGCAGTTAAGTAACTGGAGATTTTCTAAAAACTTGTATTCCTGTATTTATCTCTGCTGTCAGCTATTCTTTCCAATGAATATTAAACCAGTCCAAAATGTAAGGGAAAAGTGAGATGAATACATTAAATGAGCAGAGAAATCCTGAAGCCCTGTTAGTGGGCACAGCATAGTTATGACTCCTGAATGTTAGAGGTAGATGGATGCAGGAAAGCAAGTTTGGAATTAGTGATCAGAAGAAATGAGTTTGTGGTAGAGCTGTGACTCTTAGGTACAAGTGTGACTGGGCATAGGATCCTTGACCTCTGTAGTTTTGTTTTGTCGGATGTAAAATCAGAATTAGCTATGCAGCGTTATAAATGAAATAATGAACATAAAAATAAAAGATCTTACATGTTAATATTAAGACAGCTTTATTTTTTTTGTAAATAATGCTAGTAAACCTAACCAGGAGGCTGCTGAAAAAGATAGGCTCCAAATCATATCCCAGACTGAAGAGAATACAGAGAGGCAGGCTGGATACACACCAGTGAACCCTAAGAAGACTTGTTGATGACCACGTGGCTTCCCTATGCCATTAGGTTGTGAGAAATCTATGCACATTGCTCTTTAAATAAAATATGAAACCATGTCTTTTGCAGAAACATGAACGGAACTGGAAGCCATTATCTTATGTGAAACAACTCATAAACAGAAAGTCTAATACTGCATATTCTCACTTATAAGTGGGACCTAAACATTGTATACACAGGGACATAAAGAGTGGAATAAGCTGGGCTCAGTGGCTCAGCCTGTAATCCCGTGCCTTGGGAGGCTGAAGTGAGTGGATTGCCTGAGCCTGCGGGTTTGAGACCCACCTGGGCAACTTGGTGAGACCTCATCTCTACAACAAATTAAAAAAAAAATTAGCCGGGCGTGGTAGTGCGCGCCTGTAGTTCCAGCTACTTGGAAGGCTGAGGCAGAAGGATTGCCAGAGCCCAGAGGTCGAGGCTGCGGTGGCCGGGAGCAGCCACTGCACTCCAGTCTGGGCGACAGAGTGAGACTCCAACTCAAAAAAAAGAAAAAGAATGGAATAACACATATTGGAGCCTTGAAAGAGTGAGAGGGAGGTAAGGAATGATAAATTACTTAGTGGATACAAGGTACATTATTTAGGTGATGCTTACTCTAAAAGGCCAGACCTCACCACTACCCAATATATTGATGTAACAAAATTGCACTTGTACCCCTTAATGTTATACAAAAAACTTATAAAAACGTGTATTTATTTTTAATTGATAAATAAGAATTGTATATATTTATGTATGTTTTGATCTATGCATACTATGTGGAATGATTAAATCAAGCTAGTTAACACATGCATCACGTCATATACATATTTTTTTATGGTGAGAACATGTGAAATTTCTTATACATTTTGAAATATGCAGTACATTGCTACTAAATACTGTCATCCTGTCGTCATATAGATCTCAAAAAATATTCCTCCTGTCTATCCGAAACTTTGTCTTCTATGACCAGTATCTTCCCTTTCTGCCTCCCTGACCCCAGCCCCTGATATCCCTCATTCTATTATCTGCTTCTATGACTCTAACTTTTGTAGATTCCACATATGGGTGAGACCATGCTCTGTTTGTCTTTCTGTGCCTGTCTTATTTCACTTTGCATGAGGAAGTCACCAAGACTATGTCCAATCTGTGTGCTGATGTGGCTGATTGCCAGTGCCTCCTTCAACAGCAAGGACTCTATTTTTTTTTTTTTTTTTGAGTCAGAGTCTCACTCCATCTTCCAGGCTGGAAGGTAATGTGGTACACTCACTGCCACCCCAGCGTCGACCTGCTGGGCTCCGGCAATCCTTCCGCCTCAGCCTTCCAGATAGCCGGAACTACAGGCGCACGCTATCATCCCCGGCTAATTTTTTGTTTTATTGTAGAGATGAAGTCTCACCAAGTTGCCCCAGTGGGTCTGGAACCCCCCGGGCTCAGGCAATCCACTCGCCTCGGCCTTCCAAAGTGCTGGGATTACAGGCTGAGCCACTGAGCCTGGACAGGACTCCATTTTTGATTAGCGTCTTTCTAAGTATCTTTTTTTTTTTTCTGAGTTGGAATCTCACTCTGTTGCCCAGGCTGGAGGGCAATGACACGCTCCCGGCCACCCAGCCTCAACCTGCTAGGCTCCGGCGATCCTTCCACCTCAGCCTTCCAAGTAGCTGGAACTACAGGAGCGCGCTATCACGCCCGGCTAATTTTTTCGATTTATTGTAGAGATGAGGTCTCGCCAAGTTGCCCAGGTGGGTCTCGAACCTTCAGGCCCAGGCAATTCACTCACCTTGGCCTCTCAAAGCGCTGGCATTACAGGCTGAGCAACCGAGCTCGGCCTCTAAGTATCTTTAATAATAATTATGTATCCCTTCTGTAATGTCAGATGCCCTGAATCCCAATGTGAGTAGAATGTTTCACATCAGGGGAAACCACATTTGAGAGGGCTCATGAACTCAAAAGTCTAAAGTTCCTACGAAGAAGGGGAACAGTAAGATGGCAAAGACAGTTATCTGTTTTAGAATGTTTCTTTTCAAGACCATGGTTGCTATATAATAAAGGTGATGGGATAATAATAGCACTGTGTCAATTTCATAGCATTCTATAAAGAGTAAATATATTGACATGCATATAAGACGCTTAGAACAGTGTCTGTCAGATAGTAGGCAAGTGTATAATGTTAGTTCTTGGGGCTTTCCTTGTAACTGTATCTAAAATTGCAATCCCTTTCCATCCCAGTCAAAACTCTCTAATATTTACACTTATCATAATCTAATATAAAATATATTTTATTTATTTCTTTTTAAGTTGTCTTTTTTTCACTTCATTTTCTTTTAGCAATCTCTCAAACTAAGACGCAAGCTTCTTTAGGGAGAAGATTTTTGCATTTTCTTCCCTCATGCTACCCAAATATCTAAAACATTGAGTTACACAAAATAGTGATCAATTTGTGAAATGCTGGCTTCTGACTAGTCAACCAGCTAAAGGAATGAGTAAACGAACGCATGAATGAATAAGTAAATACGATTTCCAGTCTCACTCTGAGCCTTGTCTCACCAACTAATTGAGGCAAAGACTGATTTAGATTGGGAAAGACTTTTATTGTTTTGGGTTAAAGTATTAAGAGATGTTGCAAGAGAGGGGAAAGAGAGAGGGAGGAGGTAGAGGAGGAACATTTTCCATAGTTAGATGCAGAAACGTGATTTCCCTTAGAGAGAGTCAAGTTAATTATGATAGTGATATTTTACAAACTATTAATTAATTCTGAGGAAATTTTTGGAATACTTATAAGAAATTTGGCATGCAAATGTTGTTTAGAAATTTCTTTTTGGCCTGGCTCAGTAGCTCAGCCTGTAATCCCAGCACTTTGGGAGGCCGAGGCAAGTGGATTGCCTGAGCCTGCGGGTTCGAGACTCACCCAGGCAAATTGGTGAGACCTAGTCTCTACAATAAATCAAAAATTAGCTGGGTGCGGTAGCATGCTCCTGTAGTTCCGGAAGGATCGCCGGAATCCAGCAGGTCGAGGCTGCGGTGGCCAGGAGCGTGCCACTGCACTCCAGTCTGGGCGCCAGAGTGAGACTCCAACTAAAAAAAAAAAAAAAAAGAATGTGATGAAGTATGCAAGGAATTTTTTGTGTACAGTTATGTTGTTTACTATCCTCTGATTCTACCTATCTTTCTTATACACATAATCTTTCACATTTTATGATACTTATTGCTATGATATCATTATGTCTTTTGTAAATTCCATGCCAGATATAGGAAAAGAAAGAAGACAAAACTGAAGGCCCAGATTATGATAGCTTGCAAAATAGATCTGATCCAGGATGGTTTTCAGACTGAACCCTAGGCCTGACTCTTTCTTGCGCCTTAAGCAATTGGCTATAAAATAAGGTCAAACCATGTCCTTCCATCACGATTCAATATTGTTAATATTGAAACTATTGTCACCAAATAGACAAATAGACAATTCTAGAAATGAGCTTTCTCAATTCTAGAAATGAGACAATTTCTAGAAATGTGCCATGGGACTTGCTGTTTGTTGGCCTGCACATGCATTCCATGGAATAATTTTTGGCTAAGTGGGGAGACTGCAGACCAAACTCTGACCATCGTTTTTCTTTTGCCCAAATTCCTAACTAAGAGGACTGGGGAGTCACACTTTATAAACCATAAAGTCTCATCAGACAAATTTTTATTTACCATATAATGTGACTTACTTTCCAACCTGACTCTGGCATAACATCACTTAACATATAGAAGGAATCAAAAGTCATCTCTTGGAGAAATTTGCATTTGTATAGAATTCCCTTCCTGAGAATTCCCAGAGGAGCCAGACATTTGTCACCTATTCTCTTTCAGCGATGCCACCTAAGGAGCTTGATCTATACATCAAGAACCTTGGCATTCTTTTCTTTTTTTCTTTTTTGAGTTGGAGTTTCACTCTGTCACCCAGACTGGAGTGCAGTGGCTGCTTCCAGCCAACGCAGCCTCGACCTGCTGGGCTCCGGAGAGCCTTCCACCTCAGCCTTCCAAGTAGATGGAACTACAGGCGTGAGCTACCACGCCCGGCTCATTTTGATTTATTGTAGAGATGAGGTCTCACCAAGTTGCCCAGGCGGGTCTCAAACCCGCGGGCTCGGGCAATCCACTCACCTCAGCCTCCCAAAGGCGTGGGATTACAGGCTGAGCCACCGAGCCCGGCTTCCTTGGCATTCTTAACTTCCTTTTATCTCAACTCAGCATTTCCTTTACTGATTTCAAAATGCTTTAAGCAGAGCTTAATTCTTTCTACCAATTACCAATCAGAAAATATTTGAATCCACCTATGATCTGTAAGTCCACACTTGGAAAAGCTCCATCTTCCCAGGCAAAACCAATGTAAATCTCAGATGTTTTGATTTATGTTTATTTTGTAATTTTGTCTCCTTAAATGTGTTTAACCAAGCTGTAATAAAGAAACTCGGGCACATGTTCTCAGAACCTCTTGAGACTATGTCCCAAGTCTTGGTCACTCACATTTGGCTCAGAACAAACCTCTTTGAGCATGTATTTGGCTGAACTTGACATTTTTCCATCATAAAAGACAATATAATGAGTTTAATTGTAATAAATTCAGCCAAGCAACTGGCTTCATTCTTGCCATCTCAGGGGCAAATAACCAAGGTGATGATTTGCATGTCAAGTTGAGCACTTGGGTTAGTTTCATGTAGTACTTACACAAACAGGCAACTCTGGTTTAGCATGAAGTGAGTTGGCAGAACACTTCAAGGTAGATCGGCCAGTGAGTCATTTTCAGGGAACACTGTAAAGCATGTTTAAATGCACCAAGAGATTAAATGAATGAATGAATGAAAATAAAAAACACAAGGTAGATTTTTCTCAGAAGACCTTTGGGCTTATAATGCAGTGAAACGTCTGGCCTATGCTTACTAAGGTTTGGATTAAGTGACAGTTGTTTTCAGTATTTATATATGTGTTTAAAGCTACAGCTTTAAATTTCCTTTCTAAAAGATAATGCTTTGTCCTCAAAAAACATAGTACTATTATGTATTACTTAGACACTGTGAACTTGATTAAGTGTATTTTTCTCCACTTCAGCCTATTTGAATTTTAAAAATCTTTGTTTTCTCCACTTTTGAGCCATTGCTCTAATAATACTTTACCCACCAAGAATCCATTTGCAATAATTTATTGCTGCACCTAAGTACATCCACTGTTCTGAAAACTAAAAAGAGAATTTATGCTTTCCATATAGACAAACAGAAAGATTTAGAAGATTAGATAAAAGAGAAATTACATTTAAATCACAGAAGGACCATGGAAGATGTTCTTCATTTAACTAGGAGAGAAAAAAACAATCGTTTCCATTCTCTTTTCTCTGCTGGCCTTTCCCTTTATTTTAAATGTTAAAGCTGTCATTCACATTCATCTCCTTTCGGATCTCCTCAAAGCAGTTTCCTGTTCTTTTACAGACAAACATGACAGGCTAGAGTGTAGTTAGCAATGGCAGGATTCCTGGAAAGAAATTCCTATGCCTTTTGATCTGTCAACTCAGTGAAGACATTGGTCAAAGTCAAGACTCTACTTGAAAGGGGCAAAAACTACCCTAAAAATGAGAAGTTTTGTGCAAATTAGAGTGTTCTTATTAAATAGGCATATAAATTTTGCTGGAAAATATATTAAATTTGGATTCAAATCTTCAGTTTTCTTCTAGATGATGACCTTAGCTGTAAAGTTTTCAAGTATTTATGTAAATGCTGTTCTGTTTTGTTTTCAATCAAAAGACAGTAGTTTAGGGTTAAAAGATTTATCTGGAGCTGGGTGGGTGGCTCACACCTGTATTCCTAGCACTTTGGGAGGCTTGCTTGAGCCCAGGAGTTCAAGACCAGCCTAAGCAACATAGCGAGATCTCATTTCCACACACATACACACAAAAATTAGCCAGACCATGGTGATGCTTGCCTGTAGTTCCAGTTATTACACAAGAGACTGAGGCAGAAGGATTACCTGAGCCCGGGAGGTTAAAGCTGTGGTGAGCCAGGATTGTGCCACTGCCTGGGCAACAGAGTGAGACCCCAACTCAAAAAAAAAAAAAAAGACCACTTCAGATTTCAGTGTGTTACACATAGCTGCATAACTGCTAGCTATGCCTGATATGTGCAGCATCATCATTCATTTACTAGGCATTTATGGAATCCAGTACCTAATACATGCTGGGAGCTGTGATCAATCCTGGAGGTGCAATAATGAGCATACCATGGCCCTGGTTCTGCGTGACTCAGAGTTTTATGGAAAAACAGCTGTAAGGATTCCAGAAAAATAGCACATACATATACACTCTGTTGAATCATAAAGAGAAAAAATATAACTCTTGATAATTAACTAAATATCTCTGAATATAGAGTAACTTTCCAGAAATTATGTTTCTCATAATGTATAAAAATCTTGACAGGAATGTTTTATGTGTGTTACATATATTTATATGCTTATATATTATAAATATGCTTTATATATTATATAATGTATATTGTATTTATTATATATTAAAACTATTGTGATATATGTTTTAATTCATAAGCCAAAAAAATGCACCTAAAATGCACTCTTTGTAATATATATATAGATACATTTCAGTCAAGGATGGACTGCGTGGATGACAATGGTCCCATATGATTATAATGCTGTATTTTTACTGTACCTTTTCTATGTTTAGACATGTTTAGAGATGCAAATACTTACCATTGAGCAATACTTGCCTATGGTATTTAATATTGTAATATGCTTTACAGGTTTGTGGCCTGGAAGCAATACTAGGTGTGTAGTAGACTATACCATGTAGGTTTGTGTAAGTACATTCTATGTTGTTTGCATAACAACAAAGTCACCTAATGGGCCAGGCTCAGTGGCTCAGCCTGTAATCCCAGCACTTTGCGCTGAAGCAAGTGGATTGCCTGAGCCTGTGGGTTCAAGACCAGCCCAGGCAACTTGGTGAGACCTCATCTCTACAATAAATAAAAAATTAGCCTGGCGTGGTAGCATGCCCCTGTCGTTCCAGCTACTTGGAAGGCTGAGGCGGAAGGATCACCAGAGCCAGCAGGTTGACTCTGGGGTGACCGTGAGCGTGCCACTGCACTCCAGCCTGGGCGATGGAGTGAGACTCCAACTCAAGAATAAAACGAGCCGGGCTCGGTGGCTCAGCCTGTAATCCCGCGCCTTTGGGAGGCTGAGGTGAGTGGATTGCCTGAGCCCGCGGGTTCGAGACCCACCTGGGCAACTTGATGAGACTTCATCTCTACAATAAATCAAAAATTAGCCGGGTGTGGTAGCGCGTGCCTGTAGTTCCAGCTACTCGGAAGGTTGAGGCAGAAGGATCGCCGGAGCCCAGCAGGTCGAGGTTGCGGTGGCCGGGAGCGGCCACTGCACTCCAGTCTGGGTGACAGAGTGAGACTCCAACTCAAAAAAAAAAAAAAAAAAAAAAGAATAAAACAAAACAAGAAAGTCACCTAATGATGCATTTCTCAGAATGTAATCCCATTATTAGGCAATGCATGACTATGTATACATACATACAATTACTATATATATTTACTTATAAAGTATGTATTTATGGCTCACATAGTTGTTATATGAGTGTATATATATTTATATATATTGCAAAGAGTATGTTTTAGATGCACTTTTATGACATCGTGGATTAAAACAATTGTGACACATATAGTACAATCATTTTAATATATATTTTTATATAATACATAATTTACATATCATATATATCAACTTATAAATCATATATTAATGTAAATATATACTTACAAAATGTTCACTAAACATACTTGGCTTTGCTATATATGTATATATATTGCAAAGCAGTTAGATTAAAACTGCATGATTAAATATATAGCACTATTTGATCTTCCTGATTTTCACTAGTTCTCTTTTTCTAATAATGCTGAAGTTAACACATCTCTAAAATGGTTTTGATATATAACCTTTGAACCAGTTTCCCATGGAATTCCAAATAACATTGCTGGTTTTTAACACAAACAGCTATTCTGATTCTCCTTTTCAAGATGTCACTTGTTCTTTGAAGACCCATCAGAGATATTTTATTTATTTATTTATTTATTTTTTTGAGTTGGAGTCTCACTCGGTCGCCCAGACTGGAGTGCAGTGGCCGCTCCCGGCCACCACAGCCTCGACCTGCTGGGCTCTGGTGATCCTTCCGCCTCAACCTTCCGAGTAGCCGGAATTACAGGCGCGCGCTACTACGCCCGGCTGATTTTTTTGATTTATTGTAGAGATGAGGTCCCGCCTGCCCAGGCAGGTCTCGAACCCACGGTCTCAGGTAATCCACTCATCTCAGCCTCCCAAAGGCGCGGGATTACAGGCTGAGCCACCGAGCCCGGCTCAGAGATATTTTAAACAAATATTGCCTCTTGAAGAACATAGAATCAAAACTGGTTGGAATGCACTTATGTGTCAGGAAGTAAAATATGTTAGATTTGCTGAGGAAAGTCTTTTTTTTTTTTTTTTTTGGTGGGAGTCTCACTGTCGCCCAGGCTGAAGTGCAGTGGCATGCTCGTGGCCACCGCAGCCTCTACCTGCTGGGCTCAGGCTATCCTTCCACCTCAGCCTTCCAAGTAGCTGGAACTACAGGTGTATGCCACCACACCTGGCTAATTTTTTTTTTTAATTGTAGAAACAAAGTCTCACCAAATTGCTCAGGCTTGTCTCAAATCCTGGGCTCAGGCAATCCTCTTACCTCTGCCTCCTAAAGTGCTGGGATTACGGGCATGAGCCAATAAATAATAATAATTATTATTATTGAGTTGGAGTCTCACTCCTTCCGCCTCAGTCTTCCGAGTAGTACGGAACTACAGACGCGCGCTATCATGCCCGGCTATTTTTTATTTTATTGTAGAGACGAGGGCTCACCAAGTTGCCCTGATGGGTCTGGAACCTCCGGGCTCAGGCAATCCACTTGCCTCAGCCTCCCAAAGTGCTGGGATTACAGTTGAGCCATGGAGCCCGGTCAGAATTTTTTTTTTAAAGAAAAATTACTGATGCGTTTTAAAAAAGCCATGTAACTATAAGTGATATAACATTTATAAAATTTGATATTTATTTATGGTAAACAACTTGCTGCTGTATGTTTTATTGAAAACTCATAAAAGGACCGGACTTGGTGGCTCAATCTGTAATCCCAGAGCTTTGAGAGGCCTTTCCTACATGCTATTTAACTTTTGCAATTCCCTTTTGTACCTAGAAAATGGAGGTAGCAATGTGCTATGATCTGTGTGTGCCCCTTAAAATTCATATATTGAAACTCAATTGGCAATGTGATAGTATTAAGAGGTGGGGCCTTAAGTCATACAAGTGGAGCTTCCATGAATGGAATCAGGACCCTAATAAATTGGCCTGAGGAAGTAGGTTTAATCTCACTAGGTAAAGATGGAGCAAGAAGGCCCTCGCTAGACACCAAACACAGTTGACTTCGTCTTGGACTTCTCAGCTTTTGCAACTGCAGAAAACGAATTTTGTTCTTTATAAATTACCAAATCTAAGGTATTTTGTTATAGCATCAGGTACAGACTAAGACATTATGCTTACATCACTGGTTAATGTATAAATTCATACAGTTATATACAATTGACTCTTGAATAATGTGAGAATTAGGGGTGGCAACTTACACATAATTGAAAATTTGCACATAAGTTTTGACTCCCTCCAAAACTTAACTATTAATAGCCTACTGTTGACTAGAATCTTGACTGATAACATCAGCAGTCAATTGACACAAAAACTAGTATCTACATATATTTTATGAATCCATGACATACTAAACTCTTTCTTAAATTTTTTTATTTTTTTGAGTTGTAGTCTCACTCCGTCTCCCAGACTGGAGTGCAGTGGCCGCTCCCAGCCACCGCAGCCTCGACCCGCTGGGCTCTGGCGATCCTTCTGCCTCAGCCTTCCAAGTAGCTGGAACTACAGGAGCGCGCTACCACGCCTGGCTCATTTTGATATATTGTAGAGATGAGGTCTCACCAAGTTGCCCAGGCGGATCTTGAACACGCGGGCTCAGGCAATTCACTCACCTCAGCCTCCCAAAGGCGCAGGATTACAGGCTGAGCCACCAAGCCCGGCTTTTTCTTAATTAAAAAAATATTTTCTAGATCATGCAATTCATCTTTGAGATTTTTCAAATTGTTCTAAATCTCAAAAAAAATTTCTAATACAAGGTGGAATTTATTTATTAAAAATTGTGTATTTATTCTTACATATTTCAACTCCAGTCACATTCAAAGTATTCTCCTTGATGCCATACATCTATTGAGATGCTTTTTTCACTGGTCAAAACAGTTTTGAACTGGTCAATTTTGATGCCTTTAGAACTTCTGCCATTTTTTTTCGTTTGTTTCACCTTTTCCACATTGGCAAAACATTTCCCTTTGAGGACTCTTTTTACTTGGGGAAAGAAAAACAAGTTGCTGGGGGTATGGACAGGTGTGCTGTCATGGTGGAAGAATGAGTCACCTGCCACAGCTCGAGATGTTTCTTCTACAAATCCCGATGAAACTTTCTCAAAACTTCCATGATAAAAACATTGGTTGACTGCTTGATCTGGAGGAACAAATTCTGAGGGTATTACAAGAAGCCCGCCTTCCAAAAGATAATTCCATTTGGGGGGGTTTCCTTCTTGTATTTATTGAAAAAATCTGCATATAAGTGGATCCTTATAGTTCAAACTCATGATGTTTTAGGGTCATCTATATGATATATGTGTGGCTCTGTGCTCAAGACAGATTGTGTTATTAAATTATAAGTTCTCTGATATAAGGTGGAGTGTTATTTCTCTATCACTGTAGTTTAGAAATTGTGAAAACAGACCAAGTGGCCAGGCAAACAAAGGACAAGAGTGAACAATTAGGAAAGGACCATGGCTCTTCTCATAAGAAGAGTGTGAACAAGGATCATCAGGCAGGGATACAACTTCTTTATGGCTTGTTCTCTGCATCTTTTCAGGAACAGTAAAAAAAATTCAGATGTTTACTATAAATATCAAAATTTTCATATGTTGACAACTGATTGGATTAAAGAAGAAGATGTGTAGCATAAACACATATGAAAATAACAGAAAAATGCAAATTAAAACTACACTGAGATACTGCCTAACTCCAGTCAGGATAGCCATCATCAACAACTCAAAAAACAACAGATGCTGGAGAGGATGCAGGGAAAAAGGAACACTTCTACACTGTTGCTGGGAGTGTAAACTAGTACAACCTTTATGGAAAACAGTGTGGTGATCCCTAAAAGATCTAAAAATTAGCCTTCCATACGACCCAGCAATGTTTCTATACAAAAGATACCTGTGCATGCATGTTTATTGCAACACTATTCACAATAGCAAAAACATGGAACCAGCTATGCTGCCCATCAAAAGTAGACTGGATAAAAAGAAGTAGTATATAAACATCCTGGAATATTATGCAACTATAAAGAAGGACAAAATAATGAACTTTGCAGCAACTTGGATGTATTTAGAGTCTGTAATATTGAGTGATCTATCACAGAAACAAAGATTTGAGTAACACATGTCCTCGCTCATAAGTGGACCCTGAACAATTATCATAACACTATATAAGAAAGGGATTGGCAGTAGTGGGAAACCGCCAGGGGAGGGAGGGGGCACATCTCATAAATAAGGGTACCTGATCTCAAACAAGGTGAAGTAGGGACCAAAGTAAGGCCCAAACTTTACCTGTACAATGACCATTTGTATAACCCTGAATTGTATCCTACATCTTTAAAATAAAAATTAAAAAAAAACAAACCCAGAAACATTAGCACTTCTTTGAAGAAGAAATGCCCTACAAGCTACTCATTGTTGACCTCTTATCTTCATCCATTTTGTTGAATGATTGTTGAAGATGGAAGCCAGAACAGAGAGTTGATACCACCTGGGGGTTAAATCTGACCCACTGATTGCTTTTTCATGGCAATGAACTAAGAATGATTTTTACATTTTTAAACTGGTGGGAAAATATCAAGAGAAGATCATTCATGGCACATTAAAATTATATGAGCCGGGCTTGGTGGTGCAGCCTGTAATCCCACGCCTTTGGGAGGCTGAGGTGAGTGGATTGCCTGAGCCCACGGGTTCGAGACCCACCTGGGCAGTGAGACCTCATCTCTACAATAAATTAAAAAAAAATCAGCCGGGCGTGGTAGCGCATGCCTGTAATTCCGGCTACTTGGAAGGCTGAGGCGGAAGGATCGCCGGAGCCCAGCATGTCGAGGCTGCGGTGGCCGGGAGCGGCCACTGCACTCCAGTCTGGGCGACAGAGTGAGACTCCAACTCAAAAAAAAGAAAAAAAAAAATGAAATTCAAGTTTCATGCCCATTAAATAAAGTTTTATTGGGACATAATCACACTCATTCATTTTGTATTATCTGTAACTACTTTCATGCCAAAAGAGCAGAGTTGTGTCATTGTGATAGAGACTATATGACCTGCAAAATATAAAATATTTATTATTTGACCCTTTATGGCCTTTGGACCCCTGTTTTAGATTATTCTGATGCATGTTCAAGTTTGAGAGCCACTGTTTTAGATCATACCTTCTCTCTGCCCACCAGTGCTACATAATGCTGTGGTTGTATTGACAAGAAGGAAGAAGACTGAATCAATTTGAGGCAGGCAAGTGGAAAGAGCTTCTGCTTTTGCATAAGACAGACTGAGTTTGGATTCTTTAGCCCTTTCTTAGAAGTTTAGATGCATTAAATTATCCTCCATTTTGATTTCTCTTCTTTAAACCACAACATATGATCCATACCACGCAAGATTATTTGGAAGTTAAATGAATAAAACAGAACATATATAAATTCCATAACAAATTTCATAGTACCTAGTATGTGTTTTAGAAATGAAATCATCATTTGAGTTGTAAAATATTATTTTCACTATTCAGAGAGTCTAGGAGAATGTAAGATACCAAAACCTGACCTAGAACTGTATCCACACCTGAAAAAAAGTCCACTGGCAGGGTTATATATTTAGAAAAGTATAGTCACAGAGAGAAATGCTGTGTTCCCTTTTCAACTACTAACATCACTTTTCTTTAAAACTCTCATTTTTTTTTTGAGTTGGAGTCTCACTCGGTCGCCCAGACTGGAGTGCAGTGGCCGCTCCCGGCCACCGCAGCCTCGACCTGCTGGGCTCCGGCGATCCTTCAGCCTCAGCCTTCCAAGTAGCTGGAATTACAGGCGCGTGCTACCACGCCTGGCTAATTTTTGATTTATGGTAGAGATGAGGTCTCGCCAAGTTGCTCAGGCGGGTCTCGAACCCGCGGGCTCAGGCAGTCCACTCACCTCAGCCTCCCAAAGGTGCGGGATTACAGGCTGAGCCACCGAGCCCAGCTCTTTAAAGCTCTTTTAACGGGATTTAAAAAATTAGGTTTTAGAGACCCATATTACAGGTGCCGTCTATTATATAGACATTTGTTTCAAGTAACCATTTAATGACTTTTTTTTTTTTTTTTTGAGTTGGAGTCTCACTCGGTCGCCCAGACTGGAGTGCAGTGGCCGCTCCCTGCCACCGCAGCCTCGACCTGCTGGGCTCCGCGATCCTTCCGCCTCAGCTTTCCACGTAGCTGGAACTACAGGCGTGCGCTACCACGCCCGGCTAATTTTTTAAAATTTATTGTAGAGATGAGGTCTCGCCAAGTTGCCCAGGTGGGTCTCGAACCTGCGGACTCAGGCAATCCACTCACTTCATCCTCCCAAAGCACAGGATTACAGGCTGAGCCACCAAGCCCGGCTAATCACTCTTTATTGAATGAATAATATGCCTATTTTTAATTGCTGCTTTTGAGTTATAAGAGGCATAGTTTTATTAGTCTGGACTACTATTATCACATTCCATGTCTTTCATATTTTATCACTAAGAATTGTTTTTTCTGTCTCCCAAAGGCTAAACATGGTCCCCAGAATACACAGTTTAGTTGGTTGAAGATTAAATTGTTGGCAGCTTTTATCTATTTAACCTACACAACTCATGAAAATATGTATTATTCACTCCTCCCTCCCCCAATAACTATGGTCATGTGACTCCAGTACAGTAGCTTTATATGACCTCTCATCAGAACACATCAGACAATTCTACAGGCATTCAGCTGTCTTCCTGCCCACAAGTGGAAGTTCCCTAAGAATTCGGCTTTGCTCATTCCTGTTAATCTTTCCAAGGCAAAATCGTGAGATTTTCTTCATGTTTGCCAGTGCCTCCTTTCCTTGTTCCTTTTCCAAATGTTTCCTTCCTTCTCTATTTGTTTCCAACGACATGTCTAAAATAGCCATTGAGTTAGAAACTTCTGAAGTATAAAGAAATAGAGTGGAAGAACTAGAGTTCTTAAAGAGAAGACTTTGTAAATCAAAGAGATCACTCCATCACCAATCTGAGCAAGCCATAATAGATTCCAAGTGTTTCTATTTTCTCCTTTAGGGAAATTTGGAAATTCCAACAGATTCCCTGGAAAATTATCTCAGTATGTCAACTCTCTTGACAGCAATTTTTTTTTTTTTGAGTTGGAGTCTCACTCTGTCGCCCAGACTGGAGTGCAGTGGCCGCTCCTGGCCACTGCAGCCTCGGCCTGCTGGGCTCCGGCGATCCTTCCGTCTCAGCCTTCCGAGTAGCCGGAATTACAGGCATGCACCACCACGCCCGGCTGATTTTTTGATTTATTGTAGAGATGAGGTCTCGCTGCCCAGGCGGGTCTCAAACCCGTGGGCTCAGGCAATTCACTCACCTCAGCCTCCCAAAGGCGCGGGATTACAGGCTGAGCCACCGAGCCCGGCTGACAGCAATTTTGAATTGGGTGAATGCACAGAAATTCTATGTCTTGAAATTTAAGTCTGCAAGATTCTTTTAAAGTTAAACATATTGATAATAAAGCAATTTCTTTTTAGTAGGCTACAGTAGATAAAATGTATTTGTATATTTCTCTTATGTTACTATTTTCTGTTTATTTAAGACCCATTCTATCACCAAGATTGATCTCTATTACCCCTGATATTACTCCTCTGTCAATATCCCTTTTAAAAAATAATAATACCATTCAGTGGTGAGATTGAGAGTAAAATAAATTTTAGGCTTAATTTAAATAATAGATAAAAATCTCCAGGTGCAAATGCAAGTCTTAAATAAAAAAAAAAAAATTGGCAGGCATATAAAATTCACATATAGTCTAGCATCTGTAAACATAAAACTAATGGATCTTACTCAACTTTCACATCAAGGTTAAGTTTGAATATAGATGAAAAAAGAAACATCTCTTACCCTGTCTCTGCATTCGTTTTCTGGAACAGTCACCACAAATCAATTTTTTACCCTAGCTACAGATTTTATTATTTACCAGAGCAAAAGTTGATTAATTTTTTCATATAACCTAAAACTATTCCCAAAACCTAAGTTTGTTTTTGTTCTTTTGCAGCATAATACAGCAAATTTTGAAAGGCTGTTTGCCTTAGTGAATAGATCCCTTAAAAGAAGGTGTAAACTTGAATGAATAATTTATGCTTTATTTGCTAAAGTTTATTCATTTTGTTTATATAAAGAGTATAATAGCTTAGTCATATTTTCTTTTTTTATTTGAACAAAACATATATATTATAAGGGAAATTTGCAAATTCCAACCATATTTAATTTGAACCATATTTTATTTGAACAAAACATTTATAAAAATAATCAGGCTAAGAATACAGTAGTATAATAGAGACCTAAATTGAATATTATCAGTATATGTACATATAATTATGATTCCTTTTCCATAAGAATCATAGAAATTGGTGAGGACATATTTACAGTTTAAAATAAATCCAAATAATTACCGTTATATAGATCTGCTGTGTTCTGATGAGATACTGCATAAACCTATTGTACTGGCATTATATCTATCTATCTATCTATCTTTTTTTTTTTTTTGAGTTGAAATCTCACTCTGTCGCCCAGACTGAAGTGCAGTTGCACGCTCCTGGCTACCGCAGCCTCGACCTGCTGGGCTCCAGCGATCCTTCCGCCTCAGCCTTCCAAGTAACTGGAACTAAAACCGTGCGCTACCACGCCCGGGTAATTTTTTTGATTTATTATAGAGATGAGGTCTAGCCAAGTTGCCCAGGCGGGTCTCGAACCCGCGGCAATCCACTCACCTTGGCCTCCCAAAGTGCGGGATTACAGGCTGAGCCACTGAACCCGACCCTATCTATCTATCTTATAGTGTCATTTTTATTTTATGTATGAACAATCTATGCTCGTGTGTAAGGTTTTTAAAAGTGTTTGCTCATCTGTGGAAGGAAAGTCATGAGCTATAGTCAGGTAAGTTCTGAAGGCAATTAATTCTTACCTGCTAGTATTTAACAATGAACAGTGCTTTGAACTGAATTGTTTTGAATTGAATGGAATTGTTGCTGTAATCACTATTCTAGTAGTTTTCACTCATATCATACTATCTGCCATAAAATGAATGATTTTGTCTTCTTTATCGGGCAATATATTGCTACATTTGGCAATTTGTCCATTAATGAAGTAGGATGAAGTTGTCTTTTATTTTCTGCAGCTTGCCTCTTGGTCCTCTTTTCTTCCCTTAATAGGTGCATAGCATATTTTTGCTTTATAGTGTTTATATTTCTTTCTTTTTTTTTTTTTTGAGTTGGAGTCTCACTCTGTCGCCCAGACTGCCGTGCAGTGGCAAGCTCCCGGCTACTGCAACCTCGACTTGCTGGGCTCCGGCGATCCTTCTGCCTCAGCCTTCCAAGTAGCTGGAACTACAGGTGCGCGCTACCACGCCTGGCTAATTTTTTGATTTATTGTAGAGATGAGGTCTCGCCAAGTTGCCCAGGCAGGTCTCAAACCCACGGGCTCAGGCAATCCGCTCACCTCAGCCTCTCAAAGCGTGGAATTACAGGCTGAGCCACCGAGCCCGGCTCTATATTTCTAACATAATAAAAAAGTGATACATTTTATAACTTAATTATACTTAATTGTGTGTCTTATATTGGTTCCATTTGAGAAGTATCATTGTATTTTATCAGATGGCAAAGACTTAAGAGAAAGGAATTAAGTTCAGTTGGTTTAACTACATACAGTAGGAATACAAAATTCATCTAATAAAAAAGAAAGGAAGTGGAGAGAATGGATAGATACTGATCTAAGTGTACAATGTTTCTATTAGACAGGAAGAATAAGTGATAAGTAATTGAGGTGATGGACATGACCTTAATTAGCTTGATTAATCATTTCACCTGGTATACAGGCATCACAGCACTGCTTTGTATCCCATAAATAAATATAAATATAATTTGTCAATATACAATTAGAGTAAATAAATAAAGACAAAAAAATTGAGAAACAGTTGGGTGTGGTGGCTCAAACCTGTAATACTAGAACTTTGGGAGGCAGAAGTGAGTGGATTGCCTGAGCTCAGGGGTTTGAGACCAGCCTGGGTGACTTGGTGAGACCTCGTCTCTGTAAAAAATCAGAAAATAAACCCGGCATAGTATTGCTTGCCTGTAGTTCCAGCTACTTGGAAGGCTGAGGTGGAAGGATTGCCTGAGCCCAGCAGGTCGAGGCTGTGGTGGCTGTGAGAGAGCCACTACACTCCAGCCTGGGCAACAGAGTGAGACTCTAACTCAAAAAAGAAAAATTGAGAAACAATTGTAGTTTAATCAAAGTACGATATTATTTGATGACAATTCCACTTCCAGCAATATATTACTTCTTTCAGACAACCCAACCTATTGACACAAAGGAGAAACAAGTAAAGAAAAAGACTGTCAGCATCAGAGAAAGTGAGAATTTTAAAAGATATCTTAAATTGGGCACAAAAAGCACTACTGGAAAAGGAAAGGACTGATAAACTGGTAAGGTGTTCTGATCATCAATGACACAATTACTAGAGTGAAAACACAGTGCACAGAGATAATATTTGAAACTTGTTTCAATAATAAGGTACATATATCCTGAATATAGAAAGTACTACTATAAATCAATAAGTAAAAGACTAATAACTGAATTGGAAAACTGGCAAAAATTTGAACCAGCACTTCCCACCTGAGACATCAAAATGACCAATGCACACATAAAAATGATATTGAACCTCATTAAAAATTGGGAAATTTTACATTAAAACCACAAGGAGGCCAGGCTCGGTGGCTCAGCCTGTAATCCCACGCCTTTGGGAGGCCGAGGTGAGTGGACTGCCTGAGCCCGCGGGTTCGAGACCCGCCTGGGCAACTTGGCGAGACTTCATCTCTACAATAAAATAAAAAATTAGCCGGGTAGCGTAGGTATGCAGCCTGTAGTTCCCGCTACTTGGAAGGCTGAGGCGGAAGGATCGCCGGAGCCCAGCAGGTCGAGGCTGTGGTGGCCGAGAGCGGCCACTGCACTCCAGTCTGGGCGACAGAGTGAGACTCCAACTCAAAAAAAAAAAAAAAAAGAATAGGCTAACAGTTATTTGGACCATGGGAGAGTGTTAATTATGGAGAAAGTATATGGAGAGTGTTTTCTTGAGATGCAGGTAATGTTTAATTTTTTGACTCTGGTGGTGGTTTCATGGGTGTGTTTACTTTGTGATCATCTACTTGCCTATATGACATATGCACTTTGCTTCAATGTCGTACATCAGCAAAAATTTATTAACATTTAATGTTACTCGATTGAATCAATTACCTGTAAGTGTACATATTATGAATCTAAGGAGTGATATTGCACGAAATAAAATCTCACTTGTATTTCAAGCATAAGATAAATTAAAATTTGTATGAGGTATCTATGAACTTCATTTTCTCCATTTCTTTCTCTTTTTTGACTTGACTGGAGTTTCATCTTTCCTTTTAGCTTCAGCTGTTACTACAAGGCTACAACATACAGTTTTTTCTAGAAACTATTTTACACGTGGCCTGATTTTTTACTCATTCCTGTTCCTATGGAGATTTGCGAAAATTGGCTTGGCCAATGATTTAAAACTAGGTGGGGTGTGAGACTAAAATGAATACAAATGCAATCTGTTTTCCCTAGTCAGGTTTCTATAATGGAAATGTTTGTTTACAATGTGGTACATATTTTTTGTTTCTTAATTGAATAGAATCACTGATGCTCGGTAATTCTTTTCTCAGTATGCACACTAAGGGGAAAAAAATCCAAGAAATTCTGGTATTTAGTGCCCATTCACAGTGACTAATGCAATTATTTCCCTCTAGAGAGTTGATATAATGCTGATGTTGACATTTATCACAAATGGGCTGATTCAGTTCTAAATCTGGTTGCTGTCTAATCTCTCTTTTGGTCCCTCAGATTATTTCTTTTTGAAATAATTGTTCATTAAAAAAAAACAACTCTCATGTCTCCCATTCTCTTTATTTCTTACCAGATAGACTTAGAATTAACCTCAACTTTCACAATGGATTAGAAACCATGTAGAATAAAAGGCTTAAAAATTGTCTTAAAATTAGTTAATTTTTAAAAAAGACTAAAAACCAATAAATCAACTAACTTCAGTTTTCTGTAACTTGAATTCTTTCCTTGCGTTCTTCTTGATTTATTCAAACCTCCAATGTGACAATGCCATTTTTCTTTCTTTCTTTCTTTTTTGAGTTGGAGTCTCATTTTGTCGCTTAGACTGGAGTGCAGTGGCCGCTCCTGGCCACCACAGCCTCGACCTGCTGGGCTCTGGCGATCCTTCCGCCTCAGCCTTCCAAGTAGCTGGAATTACAGGTGCGCGCTAACACGCCTGGCTAATTTTTTTTTTGATTTATTGTAGAGGATGAGGTCTCGCCAAGTTGCCCAGGTGGGTCTCGAACCCGCAGTCTCAGTCAATCCACTCACCTTCCCAAAGCGCGGGATTACAGACTGAGCTAGCAAGCCCGGCCACCATTTTTCAATAAGAAGCTCAATAGACCATTTACAACTTCCACCATTTTGGAGAAAATATGCTAGAAACAATTTTGTAAAAGATATTGGGACAACCTCTGAAAGGGTCATTTGATTAAAAATAGCCAGCAAGAATTTATGAGGCAGAGGCTTTTCTTAAACCACTGTTACAAGGGATATTCAAAGATATTGCCCCAGGAGACAATGGAAGTTCACTGACTGCCACATGACAAGATTTTCAAAAAGCTTTGGATAGTGTTTCACCAGTTAAGGTATTGTTAAATCTAAGTGCTAAGAATCACTTGATCAGAAAAAAAAATGGGTCAACACTTTAAACCAGCAGACCTCAATCATCTTTAGTAAATGACAGCTCTCTTCTGACATGGGCTACAAATAAGGGCAGAGGAAACTATGTATCTTTTGAGAGAGTTACATGTGGTTTGAGGCTCCATTTCTTTATCTGTAAAATAGAAGTTATAACACAGCATGGAAATTAATTGATACACATTAACCAAGACATCATTCTCATCTCTCCCATGGCTTATCTTTCTCCAATTGTTATGGGGAGACTCTCGTTCATCCTACAATTGCTTCCTAAACGTGGTTTTTATATTGCTAGTTCCGGCTTTTGCTTGTATCATTCACAGCATGCTTTGCTGCTAATTATTACCTGAAGTCCTCAGATCCCAGGATCCCTGGAGAAGATAGTCTTCTTTCACATGAACAACAGAAAAAGGTACACTATGAGAGGTCAGTGCCAATCCTGTATTTCCCACTCTCCACTGCTAAGGTTGAACTGGTGAATGCAAATAATTATAATTGTGGGTAGCACAGCCTACCTTTATAAGCAGTTTATTTACCTGCCAGTAGGTAACCGTCAACAGTATTTGTGGAGTTGTTGGTGTATATATTTTTGAATTTGTTCTTAATTTGAGGCTGCTACCCTATGTCACAGTTAGCTGCAAGGAAATATAATAAGAGGAGAATGTTTTCAAACCGCAGATTTTCTATTATTGTCATTAAATTAAAAAAGAAAAAAACTAAAAACTAAAGTGTTTCTCTTATCCTTAGATTCAAATCTCTCAGAAGTGTGCCCTTTTTTAGCTGTTTACACAAAAATCCCCACATCCTTTCAGGGGAAAAAAACCAAACAAACTCAAAGCAGTGGCTCTAGCTCTAGGATCATCCTTCCCCCCTCCCTACTCCCCTTTCTCAGAGATCATGAGAGAAGAGAGTTTGGATGGGAGAGTTCAGGATGGGTTTTCTTACTCTCAGTTACAGTCCCCAGTGAATCATTTCAAGATACAGCTCTGCCTCCTCATCCATCTGGGCCAACCAGTGGTTGATCAGGGAAACTCAGAGGATTCATCCTAAACCCAAAATGAAGGGGAGAGAGCGAGAGAAACAATTTTCTAGCCACCCTCCTTGCAGATGACAGCTCTTTGTCATCTGTCAGTGTCATTTTGCTTTGAGAAAAAGATACACTGTACACTTTCATTCTGGACAGGTAACCTGCAAGGAAGATCATTGTGTGTCTCCCAGTACTCTTCACCACGGGAAAGTGCTCCAGTGAGCAAATACGCGCCACAGTGCAAACAGTGCTTTCAAGCTGAGCATCCTATACAAGCTTTATCAAGAGGTTTGTAAGAGGAGTAGGCAGCCATTGCTGGGATTAACATTACAGGGAAAAAACAAGTAAGTTTAGAGTGCCAAAAGAGAGCATTTAATAAATAAATAAAGTGCAGTTTAGGGAGCTGCAGTGTAGGAGAGGAGTCCCACCCTTAAAACTGGGGCTTCTTGATCAAGGAAAATAACTGCAGGGTTGAAAATGTGTTTGTCATGAAAGCTTAAACATCACCACAGGGCTGTCTCTTTCAATATCAGTTCTGTTTACTTTCTTTTCATAAATGCATAGGTGAGTTGACAGAACACGACCCATTTACCAGGCTCACATCCTAATGTAAACATTTTCTAGATAGAGCTTTTCAATCCCTTGCAGTTGTTTCCAGTGACCTATTTTTTTTTCTTGTTTTTGAATTTTATTTTTGCATGGAGATCTGTTTGCTCTTTGTACACATTCATTTTGTTGGTGGATGGATTTGCAGTCGCGTTTCCATGCAGATAAGCTGTTGATGTTAGCCAGATGTCTTAATAAGATTCTGTTGACTCTGGTAGTAAGTAGACATTCTGATTCAAGAGAGAATAAAGAGAGTGGAATGAATTGTTCCAGTGCCAGCTGGGGATTAGTTCAGAAAGCAAGTTTACTAAAATACAGCACCCAAGTTCCCAATCTAGGAAAAATAGAAAGGCACGATTTGTTGCTGTTGGTACCTCTCTTACTTCCTTAAGTCTCGCCAGTTCTCTGTCGTAATATTCTATGCTTGCCTAGTTCTTGACCTTAAATTTGCCTGTTGATCTCAGACCTTCTTATTCTTACCCTCCCCTGATTAAAAGCAAATCAAAGCACAACAAAACACAACTTTACAATTCTCTTCCTGGTAGCTGTGGCTGGTGTGGGCAAATTTATCTTTTAGTGTAAGGTGTAGTGTAAGTGTGAGGATTGGGTAGTAACTTAATCTACATTATGGCCAGTGAAAAGGAAACAGTCTCAGTCTATTTGAACTGCTAAAACAAATCGTCATAACCAGGCGGGTTGTGAACAACAGACATTAATGTCTCACAGCTCTGGAGGCTGAAAGTCCAAAATCCAGGCATGGCGTATTCCATGTCGGCTGATGATCTGCTTTCTAGTTCATAGATGGCACTGTGTCCTCACATGGTGTAAGGAGCAAAGGAACTCTCTGGGGTCACTTTTATAGGGGCATTAATCCCTTATGACCTCGTCACCTCTCAAAGGCTTCACCTACTAATACCATCATCTTGAGGGTTAGGGCTCAACATAAGAGATTTGAGATGGACACAAACATTCAGACCATAACAGAGACCATGTCTGTGCAGGGTGGTGCAAGAGATTCAGAATACCCACTTCTCATGGAAGGTATTCAAGATTCTGTGGTTTTGGTAAGGTTCCCCTTCTATGCGCTCACCTAAAACCCTATAGCTTTCTTTCAGTGAGGCTCCTAATTATGTACAAAGTTCATGTTTTTTATTTCTGTTCCCTGGGGGTAGGAGCCACATCTGTCCTATTGGCTACAGTCCCTCCAGTGCCTGACACATATGGTGGATATTACATAGATACTTTTAGCTTCAGAGAAGAAACCAATGTTAGTAGAGCTACCAAGATTTAATTTTATTCATGTCTCAGTTGGGGACCACATCCTCAACTAATGAGCAAGCATCAAGATTTCTAGCTGCAAGGCCCGTAATCCCAGCCCTGCAGGGGATGGAGATGAGAGGATCACTTGAGTCCAAGAGTTCAAGACCAGCTTGGGCAACAGAGTAAGACTTCATCTCTACAAAAGATGAAAAAAGTTAGCCAGACGTGGTGGTGTGCACCTGTGGTCCCAGCTACTTAGGAGGCTGAGATGGGAGAATCACTTGAGCTCAGAATTTGGAGGCTGCAGTGAGGAAACAGAGTGAGACCCTGACTCTAAGAAAAACAAAGATTTCAAACTGCACCAAAGATGCAACTGAGTCTCCCTAAGTGTTGGAATCTCTTGGGTTATATAGGGTGTGCACACTGGCTTTTGTATGTCCTCTTGGTGATGCTCCCAGTGCCAGGTAATCTTTCGTGCATAATCCCCACTGACAAGTTTAAGAAACCTCTGTTTTCTTTATTCTATCTTGATTATCTCAAGGAGACATGTCAGTGCTTGGTGGGGTTGGGGCAAAGGAAGATAAAAAATGTCTTCATAGATCACTAATAGAGAGGTGGAGGGGTTCTTCCATCTCCAGCAGAAAATGGCATGCACATTCAATACTCCCTACTTGGGGAGAAAAGGCAAGATGCTAGTTTGGGGCCAGATGTTCACGTAGCCTGTGAGGCTAGACTCCTTTCTTTCTGAAGCATATCTATAGTCATGGTTCTGCCTAAAACTCTTTCACTCTGGATTGCACCTGTGTAACCATGTGTTCTCCTAAAACAGATGGTTGATCTTTTAGGGCCAAAGGCAATAAGGAAGTTGTTCATGTACTTTACAGATTAACCAAAAAAAGTGTTCTCCTCAGTGGGAGTGAAGTTCCTTAAAGGGTCTTTTCTTCCTTTTTTCTATGAGGTTAAACAATCAGAGATAAAGGTCTGAATGCTTTCCATGCATACCCTATGTTTAGAGACCAAGGAGGAAAGAGAGTACCTTTCCACTGAATATCAGTGTGCTGAAAATATAAAGTTGAGCAAGAGAGGAATTTGTGAAAGTTTTGCTCGAGGGCCCGTTACTCAAACATATGTCCCTGCAAATGGACCATATGCTATGGTCTTTACAGAGGCAAAATTCCTGAGGAGTCATGGGGGTTTCTGTAAGTAAAGATTAAAGTTCAGCAAATGCTCTCAAAGCTGCTGCACTGCCTTTTGCAGCTGGCCAGCCCTCAAGTTTATCATACACTTAGTTTCAAATAAACTTAGTGAGCTCCATTTATCCTTTCTATTGCCTACTGGGTCTTCCTGAGATTTTACATACAGGGGGATAACTGTTAAGTCTATTAGTGCATGCAATTTGTTATACACCATCCCATGTTAGGAGAGATCAGAATAAAAGGTGTGACTATCTGATTCCACAACACAATGCCTCTGTGTCATTTCTGGCTACTAAGAAGCATGCCTCTACCCCTATGTTGTGGTACTGAAACTTTCCAACATCCTCAGAATTGCATTAACAACAGTAAGATATATTGAAATATTACTTGGCTAGCAAAATCTTAGCTGACTGTTTGACACAGGGGCTCCAATATACAATGGGAAACAGGCAATGTCCTTTGAGAGGCGCAAGAGTTCAAAACAGATAGAACATTTCAGAAATCTTATATAAACCAAAATATTAAAAAGAACATGTCCGGCTTTCACTGCTTCCATTTTCCTTTCACTCTTCCTTTTCCTCGGCAAGCCATGCAACTAGTACAAGAGAAATTTCTAATCTTAACCTCACCAGGAGCCATCCTTTACCTTGATAATTCAGTTGCTGCAACATTTCTAAAAAGTTTAGCCTTGAGATTTACAAGGTCGATTCACGCAAGCAACATCTATCATTGGAGCTTGCTATGGTCATGCGGATGTGGGAAATAATGTCATTCCAAAGCAATTATTTGGAGACTACAAAATAAAGGCATTCAAACTAAGGTAAGACCATTTATCTATCTGCTTTGAATATCTTTGGTGATAATGGAGGAGGGCAGTCACATTTGCAAATTTTTTGTCTGTGTTATTAGAGCTTCTTATAGTTAATTTTCATACGACTTCTTTAAATGATTAATACAATTTTTCAACCAACAAATGGCATGAGCTTCCAGGTTCTTGTGTGTAGAATTTATTTTTCTCCTCTACACATGGTTCAGGCACACAGGTTAGCAGAGCAGGTCAGACTAAGTGTGAGAATGGGAAGCCCACAAGACATGAATCCCAACAATTCAGGATAAAGTCTGCATTGTACAAATTCAGGTAAATTGCTTAGCCTAACCCTCTGATCCTCAATCTCCTTATCTCTGAATTGGGTATAATAATACCTGATCTACCCCACAAACTTTTTTCAGAATTAATGAATACACAGAGATGAAAGAGTTTTGTGGAACCACAGAGCACTGGAGGACAGCAAACCATTATAGCTTCTAGAACTGAGATTTTTGTGCCCAAAGTGAATTAAATAGCTCTTCACTTTTTACATTGAAACCGCCTTTTGATACTAATTGTAATTAAGGTAAAACTGCTTTGCTTTAGATGTTAAGTTCCACATTGGCTGAAAGAAGTCTACCACTTTTTGATGTTTATTACAGTAGTTTCCATGAATGTGGAAGGGAGGAGGAAAGGCATACAATCTATCCACCAAACTGGGATATTTGGGGGAGCAAAAGGATGCACTATTAATAATTTCGCTGGAAGGCTGAGCGTGGTCGTTCATGCCTGTAATCCTAGCATTTTGGGAGACTGAAGTGAAAAGATTGCTAGAAGTCAGGAGTTTAAGATTAGCCTGGACAACATAGTAAGACCTTGACTCCACAAAAATAAAAAAGTTAGCTCAGCATGGTGATGCACACCTGTAGTCCCAGCTATTTAGGATGTTGAGGCAGAAGAATTCCCTGAGCCCAAGAGATTGAGACTGTGGTGAGCCGTGATCATGCACTGCCCTCCAGCCTGGGAGACAGAGTGAGATCCTGACTCAAAATAATAATAATAATAATAATAATAATAATTGTTATCTGGAAAAGCAAGGTGTACATCAAGACTTTCCCAGGCAAACCAGAACCTGTGGTCGCATTATCTATAATGATATAACTTGGAAACTGACCATATGATGATAATTGCATTCAGGTTGGAGAATTCTAAGTCCTGACTTGTCTCTCAGTTCTATTCTTATGTTTGTCTTCTTGTCTCAAGGGTGATCCTGTGAAACTTTGAACGTAGGTAAACCCTCATGTCTCTATCAGATCTAAATCAATTCCTGATAATCTCACGCCTTCCAATCAACCATATTATATATAATCTGATTTAATAATCATTTTAATATACTCTATTACTATGTGGCCACCGCAATAAAGGGTCTGAATCAATTTTTCATGTCTGACTACTGATAGCTTTTAAGTTCTACCCAGTACTCTTTTCTTTTTGTCTTACAACTGGACAAGCCAATAAGAAATCCTAGGAGCTTCCTCCCTTGAAGGCAGTAGGAAAGTTCAAGTTATGTACACCTTAACCCTTTATATGTACAGCAACTTTCATTCTAGCCCTAGCCCTTAACCACAATAAAACCCAAAGCCACTACCCTCTCAAGCCTTGTTTTTATTTTACTCCAAACCAAACCTGAGCCCTTCTCTTTGGAAAATCCTTCTTCTGTTTACTATGTGTGTAATGAACTATTTCCTACCCATTGGTGCCTATGTGACATATGTTCATGCAACCATAAATCCCTGGGCAGGGGTCTGATCAACATTCAGCAGGGATGCTGATAACTCAAATAAAATATCAACCTTGCTAGCTGACTAATTAACTGTTATTACATAAATAAATTTATCATGAGGATTTCTATACATCTGTGTATGAGCAAGTCAGCTCAACCATTGCCTGTAGCTGTTCTGAGGGATGATTTTTGAAATACCCAGTTCTAGCCCCTCAGCCTATAAACTCTGTGATAGCCCCATATTTTAAGCCAAATCATCTGCAAACATAAATTTCAAATCTCACTATCATTGAGCTGATTTCATGTTATGTGAAAACAAACTAACAGACAGAATCTGTGCTTTGTTTATGTAGCTGTTTTGGGCCTTTCTCATGGGCTTAAATTGAGGATTTTAAACTCCTTTTATTAGTGATTTATTGCTGTGTGGCACATTACCACAAAATTAGCAGCTTAAAATAACATATATTTTTTATTTTACAGTTTCTGTGCATCAGAATTCCCAGGGCGGGTGGTTTAGATAGATCTTGTGCTTCAGCATCTCACAAGGCTACAATTAAAATGTCAACAAAGGGTAGATTTCATCTGAAGTCTTAACTGGGGCAAGATTTGCTTCCAAGATCATGTGAATGTTGGTAGGATTCAGTATCTTGTGGATTATTGGAGAGAAAGTCTCATTTCCTTGTTGGCTGTTGGCTGGAGGTTGTCCACAGTTTCTTCTTTTGTAGTCCTCTCCATAAAACAGCTTATTTCACTCAAACCAGTAAGAGGAAGAGTGTGCCAGAAAGCCAGAAGCCACTGCTTTATGTGAATCTTTGTAAAAATGACATCCCATCATTGCCATCATTGTTGTGGCATTTTATTGGTTCTAATCAAGTCACTAGGGCAGTCTGCACTCCAGGGACATATATACCATGAGGTGGAGGTCATTTGGGGCCCATCTTAGAGTCTGTTCATCATACTCCTTAAGCACAGGAACAAAGACCTGAAGTTATATTCCTCTATGTATTTATTTACCCATTGCCTGATCTTCTAATGAGGTCAGTACGCTATAGCACTTAGGAGTAAATGTTGTAACCCAATGTTTCTCAACCTTTTTTCCTCATTGCCCACTAAGACACCTTTTAAAACATTTTTTCCTAATCTCTCTTACGATGAAAACGTTTAACAGATATACTGCTTATCTGTTTATGTCCAGTATGTCTGAGCTTTATATATATAAAATGAGTATGATTATTTTACCTTCCAAGCATCAATTTATCCTATTTGGGATGACATTGTGCCCATTAGAAATGCACAGTGGAGCATGATGTAAAGTCAGACTGCCTATTTTCTTTCTGTCCTACCACTTATCAGCTTTGTGATCTTAGGCAAGTCACTAAACCCCTGTGAGCCTCAGCTTTATTCACTGGAAAATGAGAATCACAATAATACCTACCACTTATGATTGGTATGGGGATAAAGGACACCTGAAGTACATGTACCAGACTTGTACTTCAATTCATTGTAGGAATGCAATAAATGTTAGCTCCTATCACCTGCTATGTGCAGAATACATGTCTAGCATTAGGAATTCCAAGATAAGACCAAAACAAGAGCCTTAAAGAAACTCACCCTTTGTTTAAAAAGATTGAAAGGTCACAAAGAATGTGGAGGCATACTATAATAGTTATATTCAAGATGATATAGGGGCATAAAAAAGGGATGTCTAAATTCTGAAAAAGAGAGAGATATAAGAAAGAAAATTTTCTCTGAGAAAGGATACTTGAAGGATGCGAAATAGTTTGAGAGCTGAAGAATAAAGAACCAAACTAAAGCAATGGCAGCATTGATGGTGATGAAGAGAAGGAGAAGAAAAAATGATCATGTGGTAGAACACCATGGTTATTCAAATATTTGCTGACATAAGTATGTGTTCCTCCACTTGTTTATCCATTCATTCATCCATCACACATTTATCCACCTACTTTTCACCCATCCAACCATCCATCCATCCATCCATCCATCCATCCATCCATCCATCCATTCATCTATGCGTTTATTCACACATTCATCTACCTATTTACTTCTATAATCCATCTATTTGTTTATTCATCCATCCATTTATTTATTCATTTTTCCATTCCACCCTTCTATCTACCCATCTATCCATCCACCCATCCACACATTAACTTATCCATCCATCCATCCATCCATCCATCCATCCATCCATCCATCCACTTATCCATTTATCCATCTAATTCATTCATACATACATTTGTTTATCCACACATTTATCCGTCCACTCTCCATCAATTCATCCAGCCACACATTGATTTACCTGGTTCCTCTCATCAATCCATCTATGAATTCATTAATCCATTCATCTCTTTTTCAATTCATCTATTCCATTCTTCCATCCACCCATCCATCCTTCCATCTATCCATCCATCCATCCATCCATCCACACATCAATCTATCTATCCACCTATCTATTCATCCAGCCAGCCAGCCAGTCAGCCTGCCATCTATCCACTCATTCATCTCTCTATCCATCCATCCATCCATCCTCTATTTTTTTTCCACAAAGGATTTAAGGTAGCTTAGAAAGACACATAAAATATATGTAGAAAACAAATAATGAATGAATAAAATAATGAGAGAACCAAACACAAAAGTTAGATAAGAATTAAAATAACTAGAATAGGGACATAATGCAGGACCAGGGATTGTATTTACGCAAAGATGCATTCCATATGACTGCACTGTGAAGGCCATACATTTGATATGTTAGGACATTGGTTTGCTTGTGCTCCCAAGGTGGCCTCTATTTGTACCAAAATTTCTACTGCTTAAGTCTAAATGGGGAATCCCCTAAACTATTTATTGTACTCTACATTAAATATTTGATGACATTTGACAAATATAGTTCATCTTCCAATTTCATCATCATCAGCATCTAAGTGAGTTGAGCAATGGAGATAAGATACTGATTAAAGGCGAGTCAGGTTTCAAAAACTTTCTCCTGAAAATCTATTTTACTCCTTTGCTGTTAGGAACATTTACTACAGGAAAATGTATACTTAACATTTAGCCAAAAATAAAAACCTCTGCAAAATGCCTAAATATAGATTGCTTCATTACCTTCAAATCAGCCTGAAAAGCATTCTGAGGCTGGCACTCAGAAGAAACCGAGTGGTTGGAAACTGCAGTGCGGTCTGCAATCAGAAGAAATTACAATTATAGCACCAAGCACTAATCCTAGAAAATCAAAACACAGTTAGGCAGCCACTAAATCCCATTATAAAATATAATAATCGTTATTAGACTTTTTTTTTCTCCAGAAAATAGAGTTGGAGACATTATGCCATTGCTTAACCATTTTCCATAGCAGGGTCATTATTCTTTATGGTGCTACTAAATATACTCATCATCTTACAAATCCCAAGTTCACCTTCCAAATACAGGATTTCGTCCTTCTGTGTAGAGTTAATCAAAGTTGTAAAAGTGCTTTATTCCGTGTCTTTATTTTTCCCCACAGGGATGGAGGAATAAAAATGCGATGCATTGGAGGAGAATCACCGGACTCAACAAATAAACCTTGAGATGCCATTGTCACCTGTGTGTACTCTATGAAAATATATGCAAAGATTAACCCTTTCCTAGAAGATGATCACCTATGTGTTTTCTGAGAAAGCCATGTTTTGTTGTTAGAAAATTCTTTCTATCTAGCCTGATTTCTTCATGTTCTACTAACCTTTCAATCCTTAGCCGGGCGTGGTAGCACGCCTGTAGTTCCAGCTACTTGGAAGGCTGAGGTGGAAGGATCGCCAGAGCCCAGCAGGTCGAGGCTGCGGTGGCCGGGAGTGGCCACTGCACTCCAGTCTGAGCGACAGAGTGAGACTCCAACTCAAAAAAAAAAAAAGAAAGGGCAAGGGCAACATAAACAAACAGCAAGTTTTTGGTCAATGAATTATTTTTAAGTTGATCAGCATGAAATTGCCCTTTTTTGTTTGTAGATCAAAAACAGTTGAATATCGGCTACATGCTAGTATTTGCGTTCTTCTCTTTATATTGGGACTTCTTTCTTTAGCAACAGCAGAAAATGTCGTTTCAGATGAGTCAAGGATATATAAATAGCATCTCACCTTGTGAAAGTAGTTAAGCAAAGATCAGAAAGAAAGTAAAAATTTTCAGTTCGTGTATGCGCTCTTTTGAATAAAAGATAAAACTTGGTCACTGGTGGATGCTTCTTTCAGTGTCCACCTAGCAAGATGAGGCATTTGGGACATTAAACCAGTGGGTTCCCTCTTCTGATAACTTAGCTTGAAGAGCTAATGAATCAGTTAAGAAAGAGGTTTAGCTTTGACAGAGGAGCCCTGAAGGAGATGGGTCTATCAAAAGAGTGGTAGCAAAACCCTGACCAAGGACTAGCCCTGTTGTGCGTATTTTGCTTGATCAGATAATGCTTTGAGACACAACATGAGTCTTAGCTTCTGCAGTGAGCAAAACACTGAAACATTCAGGGCCAAGGAGAATCTATGGGCAGCTGAATAATGGTCTCCAGATGTCTACATCCCAATCCTAGAAGCCATGAAAACATGAGGGAGACCCCCAAAACAGGAATTTATTTATTAAAAAAATTTATTCTTACATGTTTAAACTTCAGTTACCTTCAAAGTGCTCTCCATTTGATGCAGTTCACCTATTGAGATGCTTTTTCCACTACTCAAAAAAGTTTTTTGTTGTTTTGCTTTTGGTATTTGTTTGTTTTTTGAGCTGAAGTCTCAGTCTGTTGCCCAGGCTGGAGTACAGTGGTGGCACACTCATGACTACTGTAGCCTCCACCTGCTGGGCTCAGGCGATTCTTCTGCCTC
Source organism: Cephalopachus bancanus (assembly GCA_027257055.1). NCBI lineage: Eukaryota > Metazoa > Chordata > Mammalia > Primates > Tarsiidae > Cephalopachus > Cephalopachus bancanus. The sequence continues at coordinate 59,704 of JAPVLO010002123.1, forward strand.
AGCCTTCCAAGTAGCTGGAACTACAGGTGCACACCAATCGGGCCCTGCTAATTTTTTGATTTATTGTTTGTAGAGACCAAGGTCTTGCTATATTACTTGGTCTCAAACCTCTGGTCTCAGGCAGTCCTCTCACCTCTGCCTCCCAAAGTGCTGGGATTACAGGTGTCAGCCCAGGTGCCTGGCTCAAAACAGTTTTGAACTCACCAATGGCAGTGCTTCTGCCATTTTTTGTTTCACCTCTTCCACATTGGCAAAACATTTCCATTTGAGGACTTTTTTTCATCCAAGGGGAGCAAAAAGGCACTCAGGGTGAGATCAGATGAGTAAGGTAGCTGGGGCGTGGGGGTCTTGTCATTTTTGGTCTAAAACTGCTGAACACTCAGTGTGGTGTGGGCAGGTTCCTTGTCATAGTGGAAGAACCAGTCACCTGTTTGCTACAACTTGGGATGTTTATTCTGCAAATCCTGAAGCAACCTTCTTAAAACTTTCAAATTAAAACTTGTTGACCAGTGGGGACCAAAGGGAGGCCCAAACTTTACCGGTACAATGGCCACTTGTATACCTAATCCTGCATTGTACCCTACATCTTTAAAATAAAATAATTTTAAAAACAAACATAACAAACACAAAAAAACTCCCAAACACTTGTTTACCATTTGAAGAAGAGGAACAAATTCCAAGTGTACTACAAGGGACCTGCTCCGCCCTCCAAAAGATAATTCCAGTTTTTTCTGGAGTCCCCTCTCGTACAACCCTACATGACGAAAAGGACTATGCAGATGTAATAAGTTAAGGATCTTGAGATGTGGAAATGATTCTGGATTATCTGGTGTTGATGAATGCATAAGAATCCTTACAAGAAGAAAGTAAGATGGCCCAAGAAGGAGAGGTGACAGTGGAAGCAGAGGGTAATTTGAAGATGCCATGCTGCTGCCTTGCAAAAATTGAAGAAGGGGCCATGAACCAAGAAACGTAGGTGAGCTCTAGCAGCTGGGAAAGACAAGGAGACAAGTTCTCCTTTAGAGACTTCAGAGGAAGCATCCCTTTTGACACCTTGGTTTTTAATCAGTGAGTCCCATTTCTGACTTCTGACCCTCAGAACTGTAAAACAATACATTTGTATTGGTCTAAGCTGTTGAGTTTGTAGGAATTTGTTACAGCAGCTACTGGAGACTCACACAGAATCTTTCTCAGGGTCTCTATCGCCAACATATACATCTTGAGAGAGGATGTTTGACGATGAGACTATTTGGCTTCAGAGTTATCAAGTAAAACTTAGGAAGATGGAAGATTCCTGTGTACCCAATAACTATGCATCTGTTTAATATTTTAACTTAGCCTTTATCTGTCAGGAAGGACTGGGATAGTCTATATTATCCTCTCCTTGTTCCTCTTACTGACTAACATGCGGTTCTCTAAAGGAGGATGTGGTGAGGTAATGTAGACGTCCGGACCACTGGTGGGTGCTTTCGTTCAGTTAGAGAAACATATGACTCATTTCTGCAGCAGGGACAAGTGGGAGACATGTAAATATGAAAGGATGGGGTCACATAGGGGCCAGCATACTAGCAAGAATTTATAATAAAGAATGCAAAAACAAGTGAAAAATAATCTCTCCAAATAGGGTGACTGACTGTTCTCAGTCTGCCCAAAACTGGATCTTTTCCTGGATACAGGACTTTCAATAGTACTAAACCCTGAAAAGTTCTTGGTAAACCAGAATGAGTCAATCAACTATTTCCAAATAAAAATAAGTTTGTTCATGAAAAAAGAAAAAGATGGAAATTAACAAATCAATAAGTCATTCATTCAATAAATTGAGTTAAAAACCTGTGATTTTCATATGATGTGATTAGTTGCTAGGATAAAAAAATAAGTGTGATACAGATTCTAATCTCAAGAAATATATTCTTTATCGGACATAAGATTCTGTATATATCACATATATGTCACAGGAGCCCACTGAGCTATCCAAGCCTAGTAAAAATGTTACCCAACTCTCTTGCACTAAAGTACAACTTCAGAGCCTAATTTTTTCTCCTTTACTCTTTCTATATACGTTATATTATATTGCATCATATATAATGTAAATATTATAGATATATACGATATAATGTATTTTTATATATAATGTGTGTGTGGTATACGTGTATACATATATACAGAGGGAGAGAGAGAGAAATAGGAAGAGAGAGAGCCTATGATGAACCTTAAAAAATAGATTCTGAAGCTTTTAGTTTATTTTTTTGAATGCAAGATAGTCTAGTAGCATTTTTATTAGACTTGGATTGCTCAGTGGGCTCTCATGACACAATGAGGATACTACTAAAATAGATCAAATGTAGGAAATTGAAACAGATGTGCTACCATACTTAAATAGGACATTTTGCTCGAGCAACTTATTGGGTTTATTCAGGGGGATAAATACCCACAGCAGGCATTGGAAAATGGCAAAGTGTTGCATTTTGCTGAATGAGACATGTAGTTTGTGTGACCTTTTACAGCTAGGTCCAGTTTCTAGAAAAATAAAATTAGGTTTAAAAAGACCATTCTCAATTTCTCTCTCTGGTCATTTTTTTCCTCCCCTATCGTTTTAGGAGTACCAATCAGTCTGAAATTCTTTGTTTTGTTTTGTTTTTGAATGGGTAGGGAGTTTGAGTGTGGATTACCACATCAGTCTATGCATTACCTCATTCAGAGTTCCAGAAGCCTTGTGATGAGGGATGCATTGTTTCTTTCTACTGTTTTTCTCATTTCAAAGCAGCCTTTCTTTATGTGTTTATAGACTTAGAGAGCACTGCTATGAATTCAAAGTTCTAAACTGTCATTGACCTAATTAACTTGAGATGGCTCACCTGTTGATTTTCTGTAAATAAATGTATTTATCAAAGTCTACGATAAGTGTACAGGGTCCGTTTTAATGTATGCTGATAATGAGTTTGAGAGTAACCCAGAAAATGTCAATGATCTCTTCCACAGAGGACAATTGGTAAGCCATCACGGCACAAGGCTGCCAATTACTCACTCTGCCTTGCTAATTTCAATACCGTGGCCAACTTGAAATATTAGGAAAGCTAATTAACCTCTGTGTAACTCAATTTGCCAATCAGGGAAAGCTGCGAAATTGGATCATTCTCTAAAATACGCTTCTCCATCTCACAAGGACAGGTGCTCACTGACATCAGAAAACAAAGCATTAGAGCCATGACAATGTTGGGTGAAGAAAACGTGGCCAAAAAGGTGCAGCATGTCTTGGCCAGATGAGGACAGCTGAACTTTCCAAATTGCTGACCTTCAGTTCATGTTGTTCCTCCCTCCTCCTGGACTGTTTGGACACTTGCTTTTAAGAGCATCTGAAAGAAATGGGAAAAGGAAAGGGAGCTAACATTTGTCAGAAACTAGATTTCTGAAAGCAGATAGTTAACCTTTGGTACAGCATTCTGGTGCAAAATAAAAAGAGATGGAAACCAGAAGAGACTGGGTTAGCATCCTAATTTGGCCTTTCTGTGCAAAGAGCAAGTTACCCAGCGGCTCTAAGCTTAGTTTCCATATTGGTGAAACAGAGATCATCATGTCTACCTGATAACATTCAGGGAATGGATATAACAGGTGTTTGATGCTTTCCAGCTGTAGACAACTTGGAGCACTCTAGCTATATAGGTTGAGTTTGGCAATAGGGATGCTGGAAGCAGATAGGCTAGGAAAAAAAAATGGGAGTGGAAACCAGGAAAGACAGCAGAAAGTTTGACCTACGATTGCCATGTTACACTTTAGCCTTCTGGCTCTTAAAGTGTGGTGCTCAGACCAGCTGCTTCATTATCTCCAGCTTGTCAGAAGTGAAATTTATCAAGCTACTCAGGGGCTGAGGAAGGGGATTACTGGTGCCCAGGAGTTCAAGGTTGCAGTGAACTATGATCATGCCACTGCACCACAGCCTGAGAGAATGAGGGAGACCCCAACACTACAAAAAAAAAAAAAAAAGGAAATTCTCACTCCATCCCCACCCCTCCATGCCAGACCTCCTAAATCAGGAACTTTTGAATGAGGCTCTGAAATCAGTGCTTTAGCAAGTTGTCTAGGAAGTTCTGATGTGCATTCAAGTTTGAGAAAGATTGCTTCAGAAGGAGGATCTTGGTCAAGGTAAAAATCAGCAAGAAGAAAGTAAAGCACCAGTCTCTGAGAAACTGGAGAACTAGGTAGGTGTATAAGAAAGGATTTTAGGTTTGCGGAAAAAGACATGGCTATAGTTATTACTCTGGTATAAAAGATGGTGGAGGTAGGGCAGGGACTTGGGCTCGGCTCCCCACATCAAAATTTTCAGGACAAGCTGAGACAAAACCGTGTGAGGTGACCTTGATAACCACTACACTACAGAAACCACATATGAGACAAAACTGTGAAAGAATTAGGTTGAAAGTTCACCTGAGGCTGAATCCAGGTGAAGAATTAGGTGAAGCCAGGCTTGGTGGCTGAGCTTGTAATCCCACGCCTTGGGAGGCTGAGGTGAGTGGATTGCCTGAGCCTGAGGGTTCGAGACCCGCCTGGGCAACTTGGCGAGACCTCATCTCTACAATAAATAAAAAATTAGCCGGGTGTGGTAGCGCATGCCTGTCGTTCCAGCTACTTGGAAGGCTGAGGCAGAAGGATCGCCGGAGCCCAGCAGGTTGAGGCTGCGGTGGCCAGGAGCATGCCACTGCACTCCAGTCTGGGTGACAGAGTGAGACTCCAATTCAAAAAAAAAAAAAAAAAGAATTAGGTGAACTGAGAGCTGATATTAAGGTAGGACTGACCTTATTGAAGAGAGCCATGTGGTCCTAGTTGCTGGGTAAGCCATTCCAGTATTCCCTCTGGATGTTGTGTTATCTAAATCTTCCTTTGAGTTTGTGTGTGTATGTTGATATTTTCACTTTGGGTTGGTTTTTAGTTCATTTCCTGTCTCTTCTGAAGTTCAAAGCCCAGGATTTTGCTCAGAGAATTTCAACTACAAGTATGTTATAGTTTTATAGACAGATTAGATTATGCTTTCTCTTAGTGTCCAATATTGTTTCTTAGCAATTACTAGCTAGACAGGCCTCAACAGTGGACAGGGGTCATCCATAAGCAACAGTAGACAGAATCAAATCATAGTATGCAGAAGGTTAGGAACCTGAGCCTGGGTTATGGTACTGTCTCTGAATTCACTCCCTCTGCCAACTGTGGGAAGCTGCTTAACATCAGGGTTTTAAGCTCTTCTCAGAACGAACGTATTTGGGTAGATATGTTTATTTATTTGTTTGTTTGTTTATTATCTAAAATACCACAATCTATACTCTTGGTTTTCATTCCTGAGCAATGAGTCCTACCTAGCAACTAAGAGTTTCTCTCAACATCCTACGTGCATGGTTAAGACTCAGCCAAATGTATGAACTGTGCATGACGCTCGTTTATTTTGCTATTTTCAACTAGAACAGATTCCCATCCCTGAGTGTTACATGGTAGCTCTCTCCTGAATCTACATGATTGAGCTAATTCTTCTGAGTCTAAATCAAATCAGCTGCTGGCAAAAGTTTAAAAAAAGAACACAGTTCTTGCGTGAGACTCATTTCTCAAACAGCAGCAAAATCTCTCATTAAAGGTATCTGCAGCTTAATTAAGTCTGTTGAAAAGAAAGATGACCTTTGAAATCAAATTGACATTGCTCAAGTCATAGACAAAACTGACTTGCTTAGTAATATTTTAGCATGGCACAGAATCTTTAAGAGAATATTTGATTTTACACTAAGTGTGGGAGGCAGAATTATAAGACGACCTCCAAGATTTCTGCCCTCTAGACTACATGTCCTGTATGATCCTAGTCTTAGAATGTAGGCTGGGCTTGACTATGATGTATGCTACTCCAGAGATCAGGTTATATTATTCGGCAAAGGTAAAGGGCTTTTTGTAGATGTCATTTTGTACATATGATTAAAATTCCTAGTCAGTTAACTTTGAATTAATCAAGAGGGAGATTATCTTGGCTAGATCCTAACAATTTAGCGAGCCTTTTAAGAGAAGGTTTGGGGGCAAGAGATTTGAACTAGTAGAGAATCTCTCTTGCTGATTTTATTAGCCATCATGCATTCTGCATCCATATGAAAATAAATTCAACCAACAACTCGTGAGTCTGGAAGAGGACCTTGGCTCCAGATTAGAACACACTTCTACTGACACTGACATTTTTACTGCAGCCTTGTAAAACCATCAGAGGAACCACCTAGGCCATATTTGGACTACTGGCTCATGGAAACTTTGAGAAAATAAATATATGTTGCTAGAAGCCTTTGAGTTTGTAATGATTTGTTATGAAGCATTAGGAAATGAATATGGTTAGCCTGTGGTTACCTACTGGGAAAAGGACCATTAGATTATTTATAATAAGTATACAGGTATACCATTTGTGTGGTCTTGAGAAAGGAAATATGATTTCATTGAAGGCTGTTATTAATATTAATAAGCAATGTGGCCAAGTGCGGCGGCTTACGTCTGTAATCCCAGCACTTTGAGAGGCAGAAGTGAGAGGATTGCCTGAGCTCACAGGTTTGAGACCAGTCTGGACAACGTGGTGAGACCTCGTCTCTACAATAAATAAAAAAATTAACTGGGTGTGGTGGCAAGCGCCTATAGTTCCAGCTACTTGGAAGGCTGAAGCAGAAGGATGACCTGAGCCCAGCAGGTCAAGGTTGCCGTGGCTGTGAGCTTGCCACTACACTCCAGCCTGGGCAACAGAGTGAAACTTCAACTCAAAAAAAAAAAATAATAATAATGTGGTTGCGATTTTTGAAAACCTAGGATATGCAGAAAAATAGATCTGGCCTATCTTAGCAAGAATCATATTGGATTTTTTTTTTTTTTTTTTGAGTTGAAGTCTCACCCTGTTGCCCAGACTGGAGTGCAGTGGCCGCTCCCGGCCACCGCAGCCTTGACCTGCTGAACCCCGGCGATCCTTCTGCCTCAGCCTTCTGAGTAACTGGAACTACAGGCGCCCGCTACCACATCCGGCTGATTTTTTTTTTTTGATTTGGCGTCTCACTCTGTCGCCCAGACTGGAGTGCAGTGGCCGCTCCCGGCCACCGCAGCCTCGACCTGCTGGGCTCCGGCGATCCTTCCGCCTCAGCCTTCCAAGTAGTTGGAATTACAGGCATGCGCTACCACGCCCGACTGATTTTTTTATTTATTGTAGAGATGAGGTCTCGCCAAGTTGCCCAGGCGGGTCTCGATCCCTCAGGCTCAGGCAATCCACTCACCTCAGCCTCCCAAAGCACTGGAATTACAGGCTGAGCTACCGAGCCCGGCTTCATATTGGTTTTTTAACTATTACAGTTTTATGTTCAGTCTAGGCGTGGTGGCTCACGCCTGTAATCCCAGAACTTTCGGATGCTGATGCAGGAGAATTGCCTGAGCCCAGAAATTCAAGACCAGCCTGAGCAACATAGCAAGACCTTATCTCTACAAAAAAATCAAAAATTTAGCCAGGCATGGTGGTGCACCTGTAGTCCCAGTTACTCAAGAAGCTGAGAAGGAAGGATCGCCTGAGCTCAGGAAGTCAAGGTTGCACTGAGCATGATCGTGCTACTGCATTCCAGCCTGAGCAACATAGTGAAACCCCTGACTCAGATAAATGAATGAATGAATGAATGAACTAATTAATTTTAAAAGCATCTAGTTCATTTTCTGTTGTTAATGTGGTAATAACCATCCTTTTTTTTTCTGAGTTGGAGTCTCACTCTGTCACCCAGACTGGAGTGCTGTGGCATGCTCCCGGCCACTGCAGCCTCTATCTGCTGGGCTCCAGCAATCCTTCTGCCTTGGCCTTCCAAGTAGCCGGAATTACAGGTGTGCGCTACCACGCCCAGCTAGTTTTTGATTTATTGTAGAGACGAGGTCTCGCCAGTTCCCTGGGTGGCTCTCGAACCTGCAGGCTCAGGCAATCCACTTGCCCCGGCCTCCCAAAGTGCTGGGATTACAGGCTGAGCTACCGCGCCTGACCACTATCCTTATTAATGGACAAATAGGCAAATAGTTGCATACAAGGGACAACTCTACTAACAATACAAAAATCATCTGGAATAATGATTGAAAAGTGTTGGAAGGAAGAAAGGAGAAAAAAAGTCCATTGAATTGTAGCTCTTTTTCTAATAAACTTTAAGATTCCAAGGCCATTGCTCCCAAATGCCATTAAACAGGGTAGTGCCCAGTGCTAAGATGTTCTTTCCAGGTGTTGACACCTTCAAATTAATGTTTAACTGGTGTTCTTTAAATGGTAAAAATCTTCTTCATTCAAAACCACGTTTCCTTTTTATTTTTTGAGTTTGAGTCTCACTCTTTTGCCCAGGCTGGAGTACAGTGGCACACTCACAGCCACCGCAGCCTCTGCCCACTGGGCTCAGGCGATCCTTCTACCTTAGTCTCCCATGTAGCTGGAACTAAAGGCATGTGCCACCATGCCTAGCTAATTTTTTGATTTATTGTAGAGACAAGATCTCACCAAGTTACCCAGGCTGGTCTTGAACTCCTGGATTCAGGCAATCCTCTCACTTCTGCCTCCCAAAGTGCTAGGATTACAGGTATGAGCCACCGCACCTGGCTTGAAACCCCCTTTCCTGTTGCATCCACTGCCAATGGTCAATGACCGATAAATTTCCTACTGAGTTTGTCTTAGTCCGTTTGGTGTTGCTATAAGACAATAACTGAGGCTGGGTAATTTATAAAACAAAGAGGTTTATGGTTTATTTGGCTCATGGCTCTGCAGGTTGTACAAGAAGCATGACACCAGAATCTGCTTCTAGTGTAGGCTTCAGGTTGCTTTCATTCGTGGCATAAGGCAAAGTGGATCCAGTGTGGGCAGAGATCACACCGGGAGAGAGGAAGCAAGAGAGGGGGGAAGATGCCAGGCTCTTCTTAACAACCAGCTCTCTCGGGAACTAATAGAGTGATAACTTCCTCGTTACCAAGGAGGACATCAAGTCATTCATGAGGGATCCGTCCCATGACCCATTAGGACCCACCTCCAATATTGGGGATCAAATTTCAACATGGGATTTGGAGGAGACAAACATCCAGACTATAGCAGAGTTATTTAACGAAAAGGGAAGAAAAGGACCAGACAACCAGAGATTTCAGAATATTCGTATTATAGTGAGGAAAGACTGAGAATCAAAAACAAAACTGTGTTGCTGACAAGCATTATCAATTTTTTAAAAGATTTGTACCAAGTTTGACATTCAAGCTCCATTTCCAGTTTGCATTGGAAGAAAACAGAAAAGGTCAGGAAACTGACAAACTTCTACCAAGACAAGAATGCAACATCACAAAATAGAGTTTTATCTTGTAATTGTTTTCTCAGTGAAAATTTGAAATACATCTCTAAGGGGAAATAGATAGGTATAAGTTTGTCAATAATTCTTCCTTGGGAAGTTGGGTTTTTTGTTGCTTCTTTTTTCTGAAAATAAGTTCATTCCATGGAAAATGCTTTTAAAAGACAATTTTCAAACGAAAAGGAAATTTATGACTCTCAGACAGATATAAAATGAACAAGTGTTAAAGTTGTTGTTTAACTCATTATTGGTGTGTGAACAACCAGGATGGTCTTACAAAAGACATTCAAAAAACAATCCAAGCAGTCTTATTTATAGATTTTAAAATATTAATATTAATGTGAAAATATAAACAAAATAGATTGTCATTTTTGTGAGGGAGGGAATTTATTTGAACTTCCACAAGACAGAATTTGCAAGTCTACATACTACAATTATTTTGGATTATTCTTAGTCATTTGTAATTTACTGAGTTGTAAAATAACCCAAGGCAATGCAAGACACAGAACCTCATAGAATCAGAATTAGATCACAAGCGGGTGGGTGATCGAAGCAATGGGTAGTATTCTCTGGAAGCACAAATTTTGACCTTCATATCCTTGGCAGTCATTTCTTAATATATATTAATAGCAATCCTATGCAGGCCTCCAATTTGCGGGGGTTGTTACTGGTAAATATACCTCAAAAGTACACAAGCCAGTATAATTTAGACTAATAGTTCTCAGATTCAGGTGAGCACCAGAATTCCCTAGAGAGTGTATCAAAACCAGATTTCCTCCCTTCCAGTCAGTCTCTGATTCATCAGGTCTGAGGTGGGGACCCAAAGATGTGCATTTCTAATGAACTCCCTTCCCTGGTAATACTGATGCAGTGAGTCCAGGGACCATACACTGAAAACCACAGCTCTTGCTTGCCTGTAAATATACTTATATTCACACTGTAAAAAACAATCTTGTGCTTTTCTTTCGTGTATTAATTTCTTTTTAGTTCTGTATCTTCTATGGATAAGCACTGGTAGTATCTAGCTGATTTTGGCAAACATATTTAAAAGTTTAGATCGTTAAGTATTTCAGATTTTATGGCTCACAATGCAAAATTGAAGCTATTGTGCAAATACTTATGTAACCATGTAAAAATGTAAAATTCGTTCTTAGCCCACCACCTTACAAAAGAAGGCAGTGGTTGGTCTGCATCTGTTCCATGGATGGTCCAGATTGAGGAACCCTACAGTCTTAGAAAATTACTTCAAATAACCCATATACACATTACATATTGATAACATCAAACAGTTTGAAATCAGATGTTTCTACATAATCAGTGTTTAGCCTGGTATGCCGATTTTCACATTGTCCTTTAGAGGCATGTAACAGTTGCTCTAAGGTCTAATGACTTTTCTGGCTTATTATCCAGGAGCAGATTTCTCCATTGGGGTGCAGAGTAGTACCAGAGGGTACAAGAAGCCACACTGAAGCCATTAAACATCTCTCTGGAGGAATAGGAAACAGGGAAATTATGTCTTTATTAATGTTGTCAATGAAAAATCAAGTCTAGACTTAGAAGAAGATACTTTAAAAAAAAAAAGGATTCTTGCAAGAGTCGAGGAAGATTGTTTTCCTATTATTTTAATATGGGAAGGTGGAGTGTTGCAATAGCTAGAGTGCTCTGACTATACGTATCCAATGAAGAGAGTTTTCCTTTTATAAGCAAAAGGAAATAAATCTAGATAAAACCAGGTGATGGGAAGTTGGATGAAAGGCAACGTTATAGTATAGTAGTTGAGAGAATGGTTTACCCTGAGGCCAGTCTGTTTTCAGAAGGAGCTCTTAAGGCAGGGTAGTCTGCCAGCTTAGCCTGAGGGTGGACCAAAGTCCAGGTCATGGGGGAAGGAAAGAAGCTGAAGCCAAGTTGGTTTACAAATATTTTCTTCCCACTGATCAGTGGAGACAAGCAAAGAATGAAAAGTTGGAGGTTCTGGATCTGGTCTTGTCCTAAATACATGAGGCCTTCATGAGTCTTATCTAAGTCGTATGAGGAAAGAGGTTCTTTACAGTTTTCTAAGACACAAAGGAGGAATTCTTCAGTTGTTAATTGTTGCTGTGTTCAGGGTAGCAGAGCTTGGGTACAGTTCAACACCATCAACACAAACTCAAATATGCTATAGACTAGGATGCAAAAGCTAAGGACTGCCCATCTTAGTCTGGTCTCCTGATAGCTGAGTCTGAGCTGTTGGCTTCAAAGAAATGCTTTCCTTGGGAGTGTCATCTCAGGCAGCAAGACTGAGGGATGGGAATGTGAAATAGAGAAAAGGACCTAACCAGTGCCTCTGATAACAGTGGATGTAATAGCCACCTCCAGGTGACCTGCAGGTGATCACCTGAAAATTCAGATGAGAGATATCTCAGGACCTTCTATCCAAGGGAGGAGGACGAGTGAATGAGGGGACACAAGGATCAATTCATTTCTGTCTTCCAAGAGTCAAAAGTTCACATCATGATAACTTCCTGCTCATGATGCAATTCTGGGAAGTTTTCTGACATGCCCATGGAGAAGCCACAATGTGGAAAACTAAGAAGTATGACACAGGCCTGGCAAGGCACACTGGCATGGATCTGTGTGGAGCTATACAGGAACTGGTTGCTGAAGCAATGTATAGAAGAGTAGCTGTCATAAAAGGGAGGTTCTGTGAAGAAGCACTGCATGCCATATCTTATGAAAAGATAATACATCTTTCCTTCTGGGCAGTAGCCTCAGGCTCCTGAAGAAGCCATTCCTTCGCCACTACTGCTTGTGGTGTGGATAAGTTTGAGACTCTTTGGGGAGTCTTCTTCAGCCATCCTAACCAGGAGCAAGAGCATTTAGGAAGCAACTATATTAGTTTCCTGTTGATATTATGCATATTGCCGTGGACATAGAGGCTTAAAATAATACACATTGATCCTTTAGAGTTACTGAAGATCAGAAGTTTTGTGGTCTCCCCTGGGCCCTCTACTTAGGAGCTCACAAGGCTGAAATTAAGGTTTCTGTAAGACTGCATGCCTTAGTGAAAATGCTAGGGATAAATCTGCTTCCAAGCTTATATTTGTTAACTTGGACTGCCATGACAAAATACCACAGACTGGGTGATTGAAACAACAAACATTTATTTCTCATTGTTCTGGAAGCTGGAAGTCCAAGATCAAGGTGGTGGCAGGTTCTGTTCCTGGTACGGACTCTTTTTCCTGGTTTGTTGATGGAGATTCTCTCTGTGTCCTCACATGACAGGAAGAGAGGAAAGGTGGGGGAAGAGCCAGAAAGAACACTCTTTGATGCTTATTCCTCTTGTTGTAAGGCACCTACCATGTCAATTCAGTGCCTCATCCTTCTGACCTCATTTAACCTTAATTAAAAGGCTTCTTCACAGACCTTCTCTCCAAATACAGCCTCATTGGGGAGTTAGAGCTTCAACATATGAATTTGAGAAGGAAATAATTCATTCCATAACAAAGATCATGCAGGTTGTTGGCCAAACTCAGTCCCTTGCAGTTCTATGGCTGAGGTCCGTTTTCTTGGCTGGCAGTCAACCAGGAGCTGGTCTTTGCTCCTAGATGCTATTTGCATTCCGACTTAATGTTTCCATGAAACCCCCTCCAACAATGGTGGGCTGAGTTTCTCTCCTACATCAAATCTCACTGACCTCTCGTCTTAGTACATTAGGTTTCTATAACATTATATCCGAGACTGGGTAATTTATAAAAACAAAAAACCAGACATGTATTTTCTCACAGATCTGAAGATTAGTGAGAAATGATCAAGGCATTGGCAAATTCAGTGTCTGGAGAGGACTACTCTCTACTTCCAAGATGGTGCCTTCTTGCTGTGACCTCATGTGGCAGAGAGGACAAAAAAGGGTGGCCTCTAAATCCTTACATGGCATAAAAGATGGAAAGACAAAAAAGGAATTGGAGTGCTCCCTTCAACCTCTTTTATAAAAGTACTCATTCATTCATGAAGGTAGAGCACTCATGACTCAATTATTTCCCAAAATGAACCACCTGGCTTTTAAGTTCTAACAGATGAACTAAAAATATATATATTTGTATAGATTTATGGTGTACAACTGCAGTTGTGTTACATGAATATATTGTGTAGTGGTGAAGTGTGAGTTTTTAGTGTAACCATCACTGAATAGTATACATTGTACTGATTAAGTAATTTCTCATCCTTCACCGCCCCTCCTATCCTTCTGAGTCTCCAGTGTCTATTATTACACACTCTATGTCCCTGAGTACAGATTATTTAGTTCCCATTTACAGGTGAGAACATGTGGCAATCAAGTTTCTGTTTCTTTTCTTTTTTTTTTTTTTTTTGAGTTGGAGTCTCACTCTGTTGCCCAGACTGGAGTGCAGTGGCCGCTCCTGACCACTGCAGCCTTGACCTGCTGGGCTCCGGCGATCCTTCTGCCTCAGCCTTCCGAGTAGCCAGAATTACAGGCATGCGCTACCATGCCCGGCTGATTTTTTATTTATTGTAGAGATGAGGTCTCGCTGCCCAGTTGGAGGCTGAGGTGAGTGGATTGCCTGAGCCCGAGGGTTTGAGACCCACCTGGGCAACTTGGCGAGACCTCATCTCTACAATAAATCAAAAAATCAGCCGGGCGTGGTAGCGCGTGCCTGTAGTTCCGGCTACTCGGAAGGCTGAGGCGGAAGGATCGCCGGAGCCCAGCAGGTCGAGGCTGCGGTGGCCGGGAGCGGCCACTGCACTCCAGTCTGGGCGGCAGAATGAGATTCCAACTCAAAAAAAAAAAAAACAACAACAAAAAACAAAACTATTTTCCCCATCCCATGTGGAGTAAACAGTTAAGCTTCATTTGTATTTTTATTTAAACTTTCTTGGTTTATAAATTTGTGACTTAAAAAAAAAAAACTAGCCGGGCTCGGTGGCTCAGCCTGTAATCCCGCGCCTTTGGGAGGCTGAGGTAAGTGGATTGCCTGAGCCTGCGGGTTCGAGACCCGCCTGGGCAGCGAGACCTCATCTCTACAATAAATTAAAAAATCAGCTCGGCGTGGTAGCGCATGCCTGTAATTCTGGCTACTCGGAAGGCTGAGGCGGAAGGATCGCCGGAGCCCAGCAGGTAAGGCTACGGTGGCTGGGAGCGGCCACTGCACTCCAGCCTGGGCGACCGAGTGAGACTCCAACTCAAAACAAAACAAAACAAAACAAAAAAACTTTTCCTTGGAACAAATTAATCTGCGTGGTTCCTTCAAACAATGAGTTACATGAAATTTCTTTAAAAATAAAATTATTAAAACATCTTCATTTTTATTTTTATTTTTTATTTTTTTGAGTTGGAGTCTCACTGTCGCCCAGACTGGAGTGCAGTGACCACTCCGGCCACCGGAGCCTCGACCTGCTGGGCTCCGGCGATCCTTCCGCCTCAGCCTTCCGAGTAGCTAGAACTACAGGCGCTCGCTACCATGCCCGGCTAATTTTTTGATTTATTGTAGAGATGAGGTCTCGCCAAGTTGCCCAGGCGGCTCTCGAACCCGCGGGCTCAGGCAATCCACTCACTTCAGCCTCCCAAAGGCGCGGGATTACAGGTTGAGCCACCGAGCCCAGCTAGATGTGTAATACTTTAAGAGAGCATTCAGTTTTCATCAATGCCTGGGAAAAATGAAAGTCCTACTCTCTCAAAAATATACTAGATCATACAATATATGAAAGTATGAATACATAATACACATTACCTTTACTTCCTTTCTAAAAATCAAACTTGGTGAACTCCTATGTTTGTTGAGCAAAAATTCACCATATTAGGGCTACAAATGGCCAAAGCATACTCTAACAGCTCCTATGCAGTTTCCACGTTTGGTCCCATCTTAAAAATCTATATGATGGCCAGGCTCGGTGGCTCAGCCTGTAATTTCAGCACTTTGGTAGGCCGAGGTTAGTGGATTGCCTGAGCCCGTAGGTTCGAGACCAACTTGGGCAACGTGGCAAGATCTCTTCTCTACAATAAATCAAAAATTAACCAAGCATTGTAGCCTGTGCCTGTAGATCTGGCTACTTGGAAGGCTGAGATGGAAGGCTCACCAGAGCCCAGCAGGTCAATGCTAGGGTGGCCGTAAGCATGTCACTGCACTCCAGCCGGGACAATGGAGTGAGATCCAACTCAAAAAATGAAAAATAAAAAATCGACATGATGTTATCCATAATGAGTTGTGAAGTTAAAAGACATTTTTCAAATTATAATTAAGTTATAATTCAACCAAATCCCTCCACCCCCAAATAAAGAGTGCATGTAGCCTTTGAACACAAAGGTTTCCCTAGCATGTGTGCTATTTCTCTCTCTTTCTCTTAGAAATAGAGATTGGCCAGGTTCGGTGACTCAGCCTGTAATTCCAGCATTTTGCGAGGCCGAGGCGAATGGATTGCCTGAGCCTGTGGGTTCGAGAACCGCAGGGCAACTTGGTGGGACTTCGTCTCTACAATAAATCAAAAATTAGCCGGATGTGGTAGTGCACGCCTGTAGTTCCTGCTACTTGGAAAGGCTGAGGCAGAAGAATCGCCGGAGCCCAGCAAGTCAAGGCTGTGGTGGCCAGGAGTGTGCCACTGCTCTCCAGCCTGGGCAACAGAGTGAGACTCCAATTCAGAAAAAAAAAAAAAACGAAGTAGAGATCAAGTCCATCACCAAGGCACTGTTGAACTTTACCAGATCCCTGAGCTCCCTAAAAACAGCAAGAGTTAACAATTCCCCCACACTTCCATATTTCAGGAAATAGCTAACTGTGAATATTCCTGGATAAGACACCCCTCCGTCCTTGCTTACTACTGGCAGATAACAAAGATGATTCCCCTTGTCTACTTGCCTACACAAAATCCCAGGTTCCAATGCTGTTCTTTGAGATATTCCTCATTAATGAACATACTCCCTATTGCAATAGCCTGAGTAATATCTGCTCTTTAATTTTCTGATGCATTTTTTTTCTTTCACAAAGGAAACCAGAAATTCTAACACTGTCTGCATACTGGCAGAAGTTACAGTCTCTGTATGTAGCAAAACTTGGAGATGATATAGGAGAAGGTAAATGAGCTTACAACATTTGGGATATTAGCAGAGAAATTAGGCGGTAAGCAAGTGCCATCAGTGTGTGCTTTCTAGCATTCAAATATACTCACGTCATCACAACCGTGCTTTGACTTCGAATGGGATTCTTCTTACCCTGAAGAAGACATCCAAATTCTATAAATCCCTACCAACTCAGAGTCATTTCAACACGTATCCTAGGACTCAGTCAAATTCTGAGAGTTTATAGAAGGAGCCCTGTCTTTCTTGGGTTTCTTGCCCTTGCACATAAGCTTCCTTTTTCTTAAAACTTTTTTCCATATATATGTATATACAGTTTGTTGTTGTTGTTGTTGTTGTTGTTTTAGTAGGAGTCTCACTCTGTCACTCAGGCTGGAGTGCAGTGCCATGCTCACGGCCACTGCAGCCTCAGCTTGCTGAGCTCAGGCGATCCTTTCAAGGAGCTGAAACTACAGGTGCGTGCCACCATGCTCAGTTAATTTTTTGATTAATTGTAGATACTGGTCTTGCCAAGTTGCCCAGGCTGGTCTCAAACACCTGGACTCAGCCAATCATCTCGCCTCCACCTCCCAAAGTGCCGGAATTATAGGCGTGAGCCTCCACGCCTGGCTAAAACCTTTCCCCCAATTCTCTATTTGCCTGTGGTTCTCTAGCCCTTCAAGATTGGCGAGACCTCATCTCTACAATAAATCAAAAATGAGCCGGGCGTGGTAGCGCACGCCTGTAGTTCCAGCTACTTGGAAGGCTGAGGCGGAAGGATCGCCAGAGCTCAGCAGGTCGAGGCTGTGGTGGCCGGGAGCGGCCACTGCACTCCAGTCTGGGTGACAGAGTGAGACTCCAACTTAAAAAAAAAAAAAAAAAAAAAAGAAAGAAGAGCCAGTCCAAAGCTGCTTTCTTTGGACCTGATCTCTTAATTCTGTCCAATACCATAACTATGTCTTTACTTGCTTATTTCCCCACTGTATGCCTATCAGTGAAAGAACACCGTGTTTGCATATAGTGGCTATATAAAGTTAGACTGGTTACTTGGGAGGCTGAGGTGGGAAAATCGCATGAGCCCAGGAAGTCGAGGTTGCAGTAAGCCTTGATGGTGCCACTGCACTCCAGCTTGGGTGATAGAGTAAGACCCTGACTCAAAAACAACAAAAAGCAAACAGTTAGACTGGGACAGAGGCCACCAGTAAATGAACAAGCTTGATTGCTAAGCAAAAGCGGTTGGATTCCCACTGGGATTCCCCTTTTTAAGCGAGAGTTCAGAATATGCATAAATATGATCTTCCACTGAAGGACTCAATTATCATAAATCCCCTTTCTGGGAACAACCAGAGAAGATGGATTGTTATCACCAGAGACTAGCTGTTAGACATTGCCACAGACCTATCATATCTCCCATCTATTCTCCTAAGGGTTCACTTATCTTTCCTCAAAGTCATTGATTTCCAAATGACATTTTTTTTTTGAGTTGGAGTATCACTCTGTCACCCAGGCTGGAGTGTAGTGGCATGCTCATGGCCATCACGGCCTCAACCTGCTGGGCTCAGGTGATCCTTCCTCCTCAGTTTTCCAAGTAGCTGGAACTACAGGTATGCACTATAACTTTTTTTTTTTTTTTATTGTAGATGTCTTGCCAAGTTGCCTGGGCAGGTCTCGAACCCCTGAGCTCAGGCAATCCTCTCACCTTGGCCTCCCAAAGTGCTGGGATTAGAGGCTTGAGCCACCGCACCTGCCCACCAAATGACATTTTGGAAATTAATTTCCAAGTTCCCTTATCTTCTTCCCCTTTCCTTATGAAGATAGTATACAAGCCCTAAGTTCTGTCTCCTTAAGTCACATTTTTCTGTAAATTCGCATATATGAGGACAGATGTATTTCTCTTGATTTTCTGTATTTTGTCAGTTTAATCTTCACAGTTACAGAACATTAGAGGGTGTAGGAAAGGTTTTCTTCTCCCCAACATGAGCCACAGAGAATAAAATGTCTTTTGTTGTTGTTTTAAGATAACAATAAATTATTGATATTAATTTGGGCCACAGATTCAATATTAATTTGTCAAAGACCTACAACTAAAAGATAAGATATTCTTATCTAGAAGTCTTGGAGAAAGTAGTATCTAAAGCTATAAATGCATCCTATATAACTATCAATGGACTCAAATACTGACTTGTTTTATTTCTACATAGATAATTGAAAATGAAGCTTTTGATACTGTTTAAAACAATGTTTAAAATATTGTTTAAAACAATGGATAAATGTCTCTTAAAAGTAATAATTACAATGATCAAAATCAACATATACATATGTATTTGCACATACACATGGGAAGGCAAAACACGAAATTCTCTTAATTAGACCATGAAACTTTCTGGAATTCACAATTGGTTTCCATTAGTTTCTTACATCCTTATTGATATGTGATTTACATACCATAATGCTCACTGTTTTTTTTCTTGTTGTTGTTTTTGAGTTGGAGTCTTACTCCGTCGCCCAGGCTGGAGTGCAGTGGTCTCAGGCAATTCACTCGCCTTGGCTTCCCAAAGCACTAGGATTATAGGCTGAGCCACCAAGCCTGGCCTCTCACTGGTTTAAAGTATACAATAGTGTGGGCAAGGGACTTGGCCCCGTAAATGTACACTGAAAAATCACTGACATGAGGCAGATTGATTAACAGCAGAAAAGGCATACACATCTATTTAATGTATGTATATGGGAGCCTTCAGAATGAAGACCTAAACCCAAAATATGGTACAGAAACTTATACACCATCTTGAGGTTACAAAAGTACAGGAATAGAGGGAGGAAGCTCTGAGTATGGCCCAAAACAGATTATGGTATTTTTAAATTTTTTTTTGAGTTGCAGTCTCACTCTGTCACCCAGGCTGGAGGGCAGTGGCACTCTCCCGGCCACCGCAGCATCGACCTGCTGGAGTCCAGCAATCGTTCTGCCTCAGCCTTCCAAGTAGCCGGAACCACAGGTGTGCGCTACCAAGCCCGGCTAATTTTTGATTTATTGTGGAGACGAGGTCTCGCCAAGTTGCCAGGGCAGGTCTCGAACCTGCGGGCTCAGACAATCCACTTGCCTTGGCCTCCCAAAATGCTGGGATTACAGGCTGAGCCACTGAGCTCAGCCAAATCAGGTTTTAGTGGCAAGACTTGTGGCAAGGTTTCAGTGGCAAGAAAGGAATGAAAGAGGAGGACTGTCTAGCAAAGGTGTCTTGTTATGTAGATGAAACCTTGTAGAGAGCTTCTCTCAGAGAGAATAAATAGTAAATGTCTATTTTCAATTTTTTAAAAGACTCCCAGTCAATCTCTCCTAGATTCTAGAAAGGCCTGAAAAGGAAGGAATGGTGGCATTAATGGAGATTTTCTGCAGATGCAAATTTCCCCCACAATGACAACCTTGTAAGACCATCTCTTTCTGCTGATCCTGTGTTAGTCATTTCAAAATATGTCAAATAAATATATTTGAGGGTAAAATATTTTTATTTTCTTTACAATTCAATATATTTTTATTATTTTAAAATATTTTCATTGTAGTAAAGAACACATAATACAAAATTTCCTGTAATCCCGCGCCTTTGGGAGGCTGAGGTGAGTGGATTGCCTGAGCCCGCGGATTCAAGACCTGCCTGGGCAACTTGGCGAGACCTCATCTCTACAATAAATCAAAAATTGGCAGGGTGTGGTAGTGTGCGCCTGTAGTTCCAGCTACTTGGAAGGCTGAGGCGGAAAGATAATAAATCAAAAAATTAGCCGGGTGTGGTAGCGTATGCCTGTAGTTCCAGCTACTTGGAAGGCTGAGGAGGAAGGATCGCCAGAGCCCAGCAGGTCAAGGCTGCAGTGGCTGGGAGCATGCCACTGCATTCCAGTCTGGGCGACAGAGTGAGACTCCAACTCAGAAAAAAAAAAAAAAGAAAAATATATTTAACAGTCCCAGGAGCAGCTTCCTCATCCCCAGGAATCAGGACATGAAGATAATCAATGGGTCTCTATTGCAGTGTCTTTGCACATCAACAGACCTGTTAGTCACTAACTATAGCTGCACCTTTGCAGGGTTCAAGTCTCTTCTACAGTTTTTATCCTGTGGCCCTATATTAATTTTATGTAGTTAGTATCACTGGCAGCTCCTGGTATGAACCATTCTACTTCCTATCTTGAAGAATTCCTTACTCTAGATACTTCATATGAATAGAATCGTACAATATTTGTTTTTTTATGACTGACTTATTTTGCTTAGCATAATGTCCAGGTTCATCCATGTTGTAGTATGTGATAGAATTTCCTTCCTTTTTAAGGTTGAATAATATTGCATTATCTAAATAGACCATATTTTCTTTAGTCATTCATCTACAGATAGACATTTGAATTGCTTCCACCTCTTGGCTATTTTGATAATGGTGCAATAAATATGGGTGTGCAAATATCTCTTTGAGATCTTGCTTTTAATTTTTTTTGGATACAGATACCCAGAAGTGGATTGTTTAATTTTTTTTTTCCTCAAAGAAAATGGACAACATAGTGAAAGTCAGCTTCAGGGAATAAAACTACTGACACTTCGATGCATTTAGATAAAGATAAGATAACAATCTAGGGGAAAAGTGCTTTCCCTATGTTAATTTCCCTAGAGCTTTGTAAACAGAAAGAAATCTGAGCAACATTTACAGTTATTTGAGTAGACTGAGGCCCTGGAAGCTATGTAAATTCTGTATTTATAGTTAACTTTGGTAACTTAATTTGAATGCATTTTTCGTTTGACCAGTGCTTTTATCTAATCGGGTTTTGGGGGGTTGTTTATAATTCTATGATTTTACATGAAAAGTGGTATATCAGGCTATATGTGATGTAATTTATAATAAAGTACCCGAGGGAAGGCTATGCTTCTGTAATATTCATTTAAAACCAACCATTATGATAAGTAAGGGAAGTTTAGAAAAAGCACAACAAAATGACTTAGTGTGCCACTTAATTACAGCTGTTGAATTTGGATATAATTATTCAAAGACTGTGATTCTTCTCCAAAGGCTTGGAGTCATTCTAATTCAAAAGGAGTGTGAGAGAGCGAGAGGGTGTGAGGGATGAGAAATTACCCATTGGGAACAAAGTTCACTATTCAAATGATATGAACACTAAAAGCCCAGACTTCACCACTATGCAATATATCCATGCAACAAAACTGCACTTGTACTCCCAAATCTATACAAACATTTTAAAAATAAAAAAATTAAAAAGGAGTAGGACAATATATTTAAAGGGTGATGCCCATAAAGGGGATAGCCATTTGTAGGAGATGTTAGAAAATGACAGAGGTGAGGTATCTGACTGCCTCTGGCTCAGGCAAATGTGCAGGAAACAACACCTGGAGATCTTTCTTTTTTCAACATTTTCTCCTAGCCAGGGCCCTGATACAGTGGCTGGATTGGGCTAGTGCTCCTCTCTATCACAGTGCTATAATAATGTATTTGGTCTTTACGACCTGACAGAAAGCTCCTAAAACCCTTGGCATTTCCTGAGTGACATAGGAGTTTCTTTTGTTCCCCATAAGAAGAGTTTATTTTGTTACCGAGTTTATACTAATGTAAGATGGAGGCCCTAGACAGTCCCAGGGTGAGGACTAGTCACCAGAATTACTAGGTTTGTGACTAAAGGTTGGGAACTTTCAGCCCCATCCTTTGACCTCCAAGGAGGAGAGGGAAGGGAAGCTGGACACTGAATTCTACAAAAACTCTTGAGCAATAAAATTCGAAGAACTTCCAGGTTGATGTACACATTCATGGACTGGGAGGGTAGTATGCCCAGAGAGGGCATGGTAACTCTGAGTCCTGTCCTCTCTTCACCATTACCTTGCCCCATGTCTCTCTTCCATCTGGTTGTTCCTGATTTGTATCCTTTATAACAAACTGGTAATAGTGAAATAAAATGTTTTCCTGAGTTCTGTGAGTCATTCCAGAGAATTATTGAGCTTCAGGAAGGAGTGTGGGAATCACTACATTTATAGTCAGTTGGTCGGAAGTATAGTAGGTGATCCCTGGGTCTTGAAGTAGGGGGCAGCTTTGTGGGACTGAGCCCTTAACTTGTGGGTGGAGGAGGGTTCTGTGCTAACTCCAGGTATTTAGTGTCAGGATTGACTTGAATTATTGGATATCCAGTTGATAGAGGAGAATTGCAGAGCTGTAGGAAAGTGACACATATATGGTATCAGGAGTAGTGTCACAAAAACCATGCAGTCACAAATCTTGTTAAATTGCAGTTTCATTAAATACAGTCTGGTTAGGTCACATCCCCAACGGGGCCTCTAGAATGTTAGGTCAGGCCCTCTGGGGGTGTGAATGTCTGGTACGTGATCCAGTGCCGCATGAAAGATGCAAAGAATTGCACAGTTAGCTTAGAAAATATAGTATATTTACAAGTAAATGAGAGAAAGAGAGAGAGAGACAGAAAGAGAAGATTCACCTTCCCAAGGTAGGGAAGAGGGCCAAGGCCAGGAAACATGACCTGGCCATAGCTCAAAGAGCACGTGGCCGCATCATAGCTTAGCAAGGCGATTATAAAATGGCTGCTGATGGTTGAGTCCTTTTAACCGTTTCCCTTGGATGAGGGAAGGTCATTAAGGTGATTGGGTCTGCTCCATGTCATTACTAAGGGGCAGGTAAGCACAAGTACTGACATCAGGTGATGGACAGCAGGCAGGCAGAAGGGTGGGTTAGTCACATGAGTCTTAGATGTTGAGGTTGCCTGACATTAGCATCTCATGCCCTCAGGTGGTGGACTAGATGGGAGGAGACAAGGGGTGGGAGTTTTCCTGCAAAAGATTTTGTCAGACATTTGCAATCCACAAACTCCTTGACCAAAAAGTAGTCTATTATCATTTCTATGGTTCTGTCCATGTCTTGTATCTGATGGAGATTTACTGAGGGGGTGGGATAGGCTGCCGCTTGGACTACAGTTGAATGTCTGAAAGCTTCCTAAAACCTGCCTATTGGAAATTTTATCTATCTATGTCTAACCTGTGCTAGATTCAAAGCGTGTTAGGAGTAAAGTCTAAGCAAAAGTGGTTATGCTGAGGCAAAAAGGCTACGCTACACTAAGTTTATTCTAGGTTTCTATAGGTCCCTCCTCCCTCCTTTCTTTTCTTTTTTTTGAGCTGGAGTCTCACTCTGTTGCTCAGGCTGGAGTGCAGTGGTACGATCTCAGTTACTGCAGCCTCTACCTGCTGGGCTCAGGTGACCCTTCTGCCTCAGCCTTCCAAGTAGCAGGAACTACAGGCATGCGCTAATATGCCCAGCTAATTTTTTGATTTATTGTAGAGACGATGTCTCACCATGTTGCCCAGGCTGGTCTTGAACCTGTGGGCTCAGGCAATCCTCTCGCCTCTGCCTCCCAAAGTGCTGAGATTACAGGTTTGCGCCACCGTGCTTGGCTGGACCTCCTTTCATGTCCAATTGTAATATTGGAGAGGAAAACATTCTAGAATCTCCAACATACTGGATAGGAGATACATTAATTCTTTGCAGAACTTCGCAAAGCATAACCAGTCAGTTAACTTTGAGAAAGAAAATAAAATAGGATTTTTCTAGCCAAAAAGGTGAACCTCATTTTGGCCAATATGCCACCTGGATGTCTTGAAACTGTGAAATAAGGGGAATAAATCTTTTTGAGTAAAGTGACTTGGAAATGCAAAAGTTGAATTTTTATTAATGCATTAAATAGAAAATGAGTTTTACATTAGAAGAGAGAATTTTGATATAGTCATGCAGATAATAATAGTTATACATTCTTTGGATAAGTTCCTCTTATGCATCATTGTAGGGTTCTAAATCAATGCCAATTTTGTCCCCCCTCCCCCAGCGGCAATGTCTGAAGACATGTCTAGTTGTCAGGGATGAGGGAGGTGTCTTACTAGTGTCTCTAGAGTGGAAGTAAGGAATGCTTTTTTTGTTTTTTGAGTTGGAGTCTCACTCTGTTGCCCAGACTGGAGTGCAGTGGCCGCTTCCGGCCACCGCAGCCTCAACCTGGTGGGCTCTGGCGATCCTTCCACCTCAGCCTTCCAAGTAGCTGGAACTACAGGTGCGCGCTACCACGCCCGGCTAATTTTTTTGATTTATTGTAGATACAAGGTCTTGCTAAGTTGCCCGGGCAGGTCTTGAACCCGTGGGCTCAGGTAATCCACTCGCCTAGGCCTCCCAAAGCGGTGGGATTACAGACTGAGCCACTGAGCCCGGCCAGGAATGCTGTTAAACATTCTGCAATACACAAGACAGCCTCCCTACAGGGAATTATCCGACCCCAAATGTCAGCAGTGCCAAGGTGGAGAATCTCATTCTGTAAGTGAAAGGGTCAACTGAAGCAAGGTGGGCCAGAGCTGGTACCGGGGCCACGGGAATAATGCAAGATTGCAACCAAGTAAGAAAGTAGATGTCTGTCGTTCTGGCTACTTGGAAGGCTGAGGCAGAAGGATCACTGGAGCCCAGAAGGTCGACGCTGGGGTGGCCGTGAGAGTGCGTGCCACTGCACCCCAGCCTGGGCGGAGTGAGACTCCGACTCAAAAAAAAAAAAAGGAAAGTAGAAAGAAGTAAATTTTATTTTTCACCTTTCACAGATTGGAAAGGGGGCCGACACTCAGAGGCAAGTGTGGCCTCAAAGGGCCACAAAACGGGTATATATAAGGGCTTTTGGGTAGGGGGATTTTGGCCCAAAGGAGTGTCCAGGGCTGTGGGTCTTTGATGTTGATTGTACTCACAAGAATCTTAGGTCTTGAAGTAGCCAGATATTCGCATCTCATGCCCTCAGGTGGTAGGCTAGATGGGTGGAGACAAGGGGAAGGGGTTTTCCTGCAAGAGACTTGTTAGACATTTGTAATTCACAAACTCCTTGACCAAAATGTGGTCTTATTATCATTTCTATGGCTTTGGCTAGCCAAGGGGTGATCTTTGATTTTCTTTGACAAGGAACCTGAAAGTTTACTAGAGATTATTATGCTAAACCATGCTTCAAAATGTTGGGCTAGCCTGGTCTTGCATCTGATGGAGATTTGCTGAGGGGTGGGGTAAGTTGCCCCTTGGACTGCAGTAGAATGTCTGAAGGCTTCTGAAAACCTGCCTATTGGAAATTTATCTTAACTGTGTGTAACCTGTCCTAGATTCAAAGCGTGTCAGGGATAAAATCTAAGCAAAATGGATATGCTGAGGCAAAAAGAAAACAATAAACGAATTTATTCTAGGTTTCTATAGGTACCTCCTTTCAGTAAGGGACTCCTGAAAAGTAGCCAGTTCTAAGATCCTAGTTGCTCCTTTGCCTTCTTTTTCTCATGATTCGACTATATTTTACTTGGATGAGGAGGTGGGTGTCATGGAAAATGATTTGTAAAAGAGAGGATGATTTCAATGCAGTGTTATGAATTCTTCCGTTTGAATAATCAATTTCTGAGATCTAGGCTTCTCTGAAAAGAGAAAGATTATTTTTTATTGTTTTTATCTTTTTTAATTAGAAAATTGAAGAAAATCAGAGAAAAGATTTCACAAAGGAGCTGATGATGGAGAAGCTCCATGTAAGGGGTGGGGTGTGGGGCTCCAGGGTTGCTCTAGGAAGTCAATCCCACAAAGAGAAGGCAGGACACTGACCTAACTATCTGTCTGCCCCAAATATTTAAGCAAAAATAGAAATCAGCAGGAGCAGAAAAACCAATACATCAACTATGTCCTTGTTACTTTTCCAGTATGGCCAATGCCCAACCTGTCCAGGAAGGAAGCTTAATTCTTGTGTTCCTTGAGTAAATCCTTACGGATCAGCGGCAGCATTTTGGGGACTATTCCTATTTCCCTTTAAACTGAATTGCACTTGGAATTATGATTTGGAATTCTACAGATCAAACTGAACCACAGAATTTCAGAAAAACGGTATCCGTAATCCACGTTCAGACAGTCTGGGAAACGTCTTTGGGGAGAAATAGAAAAAACTGACAGAATAACTATTTTTTCATCTTTATTTCTGGAAGTTGTTGGTTTTTGGAGAGGTGTGGGGAAATTCACCTCAGAATTTGGCATTTGCTTCAAGGTCTTTCCCAATTTACTGCTTCTTCCTGTTAAATTATCTATTGTAGGAAAGGAAAGGAAAAATGTCATTAGACTTGGCCCAACTGTTTTACAAAATAATAACTGTCACTTTGGTTGATTCAACTTCCAAAGAAAACTATTTACAGCTCATTTTCTGTTGCCCCCGTCCATTCATTCTCCCAATCACTTGATGCAGCTCAATAGAATGCCTCTTCTTCCTGCTCCCATTACCCGTTTTAACAGAATGCAAGCCCCCATTCTTTCTGTAACCTCAAGATGGTATTTAAATTTCTGTAAATCATTGGGAAGTTGAGTCTTCATTCTGAAGACTCTCGTGTATACACATTAAATAAAATTTGTATGCCCTTTTCTCTTATTACTTAATCTGCCTCATGCCAGTGATTTTTCAGTGAACCCTTAGGGGTCAACACCCACATTTTCTTCCTGCATTCTTGAGCTCTTAACTAGTGGAAAAACTGTATGATCAGGTATGGGACTGAAATATTCTTTTTTTTTTGAGTTGGAGTCTCACTCTGTCGCCCAGACTGGAGTGCGGTGGCCAGCGGCCACCGCAAGCCTCGACCTGCTGGGCTCCGGTGATCTTTCCGCCTCAGCCTTTGGAGTAGCAGGAATTACAGGCGCACACTAACACACCCGGCTAAGTTTTTGATTTATTGTAGAGATGAGGTCTCGTCAAGTTGCCCAGGCGGGTCTCGAACCTGAGGGCTCAGGCAATCCATTCGCCTTAGCCTCCCAAGGCACGGGACTACAGGCTGAGCCACCGATCCCGGCTGAAATATTCATTTTTAAAGCAAGATACAATGAGTTACAGAGCATCCCTGATGAAGGCCCTTCTGTTTATAATAGAAAAACGCTCGTGCGCGCACACATGCAAACTCCTTGAAATGAACATTCCTGGCTCTGAAAGGCATGCTATTTTAAGAATGCACAGAAAAATGTCAAGTGGGAAAAATATCCTTTGTGGTATTGGTTTCGCTTCCTTTTAAAATGTGGCTTTATGAGAGTAGGCGGGGTTGAATTTTTACAAATGTCCTTTGGGCTAACCTGGAGGGATGTTACTCTCCACAATATGGTGTGGTTGAGGGCAATCTTGTCAATTCTAATTAAGGATGAAATCAATTTTTTGCATCAACATACATAGGAAAACTTGAAAAACAGACTTGGTCAGAAAAAAAATAATTGTAAGGAAAGGCGAGAGGAAAGAAACTGGAGAACAGAAGTCATTTGAAAAGTTTATTCTAGTACATAATTGTGGTTGCTCTCAGACTGTATCTTTGTCAACCAATTCAAGCAATTCAGTCTCAGTCGATCCAGTTTTTTTTTTGTCAACAAATAACATTGAAACATTGTTAGGTGAATTAATTACCTCTTACTAGAATTATTTCAGTAGTTCAGGATAGCATCTCCAGCCGGGCTCGGTGGCTCAGCCTGTAATCCCGCGCCTTTGGGAGGCTGAGGTGAGTGGACTGCCTGAGTCTGCGGGTCTGAGACCCGCCTGGGCAACTTGGCGAGACCTCATCTCCACAATAAATCAAAAAATTAACCGGGCATGGTAGCGCGCGCCTGTAGTTCCAGCTACTTGGAAGACTGAGGCAGAAGGATCGCCGGAGCCTAGCAGATGGAGGCTGCGGTGGCCGGGAGCAGCCACCACTCCAGTCTGGGCGACAGAGTGAGACTCCAACTCAAAAAAAAAACACAAAAAACCCAAAAAAACCCCACAAAATAGCATCTCAACTACCTGTGTGTACAATTCTAAAGACTCATGGTACTGAGCTAAGTGAATTCTTGTTGGGGAAAATTCAGACTCAGGTGCCTCTGATGAGTGAAGCACCTTCTTTTATATAACTGTGCATTTGTAGAAACATAATTATAGAATTAATTGAATAGGAAAATGGACTTTTCAAAATCAAAAGTTAAAATTAAAAGTGGAGAAAGAACTTCCAGAGTGCTGTGGAATCTAATGCACAAAAGAAAGTCTTATCAGATAAGAAGACTGGAATAAAAAATGCATTCCATTTGAAAAAATGGAATAATGCACTCAAAAACAGCTTCCCTGAAGAAGTCATTTCTTATTTATATTTTTCAAATCAAGATTATAATTGTAAAACTATTTATAGGCTGTTTGCAGCAGTGTACCACTTGGATATTCAAGGTCAGACTATGTGTTAGCAATTTACCATGGTAAACGAAGATAGTCAAGTGACACATGGCATAGAGGTGAGGTCTGATTGCATGAGATTTACATTCCTGCCTTTTATGTCTGTTCAATTCTGTAATCATTTCCTTTCTGAGTTATAAATTAATTTTTCATAGTTTGTGATTTTCAAAATGGCTTGTATAGCTTAGCTATGGATCCTTCTTGGTGTCATCTTAACAGTGCAGGAGTTCCATGCTGGGGCATGATAGAATTCATTCAAGGACCAGTGTAACAACATATTATTATTAACTCAGCAGATGCTTAATATTGTTTGAAGAGGGCAGCTCTTAAACCAAGTGCATGAGTAGATTTTTGTGCAGCCTTGAGAGTTTATTTTATTTATTTATTTATTTATTTATTTATTTGAGTTGGAGTCTCACTCTGTCGCCCAGACTGGAGTGCAGTGGCCGGTCCCGGCCACCGCAGCCTCGACTTGCTGGGCTCCGGCGATCCTTCCGCCTCAGCCTTCCAAGTAGCTGGAACTATAGGCGCGCACGACCACACCCGGCTAATTTTTTTGATTTATAGTAGAGATGAGGTCTTGCCAAGTTGCCCAGGTGGGTCTTGAACCCGCGGGCTCAGGCAATCCACTCACCTCGACCTCCCAAAGGCGCGGGATTATAGGCTGAGCCACCGAGCCCGGCTGAGAGTTTGCTATTTTATTTTATTATTTATTTATTTATTTATTTATTTATTTATTTATTTTTTGAGTTGGAGTCTCACTCTGTCGCCCAGACTGGAGTACAGTGGCCGCTCCCGGCCACCGCAGCCTCGACCCGCTGGGCTCTGGCAATCCTTCCGTCTCAGCCTTCCAAGTAGCTGGAACTACAGGTGCACGCTACCACGCCTGGCTCATTTTGATTTATTGTAGAGATGAGGTCTTGCCAAGTCCCAGGCGGATCTCAAACCCGCGGGCTCGGGCAGTCCACTCACCTCTGCCTCCCAAGGCGCGGGATTATAGGCTGAGCCACCGAGCCTGTCTGAGTTTGTTATTTTAATATGTGCCTTCTCAGTTGATGAAAAAGGTTTAACGAAAAAAGAAATGAAATGCCATTCACATAATATGCTTAGTAGAAGAGATACACAGATATCTTTTTAGTTCTTATTCCTATGCTATTCTGCCTTTCTCTTGACATTTAATTACAACTGGAGCATAACATCTGAATTTGGGATTTAGAACTAAAGACTCTACAGATATAAAACATCTGTTTATTCAGAAATATGTATTTTGTGTTTACTAATCTTGTGAAATGGACTAGATACTGGGATAAAATTCTTTGTGTAAGATATATGTGGTCAGCCGGGCTTGGTGGCTCAGCCTGTAAACCCGCGCTTTGGGAGGCTGAAGTGAGTGGATTGCCTGAGCCCGCGGGTTCGAAACCTGCCTGGGCAACTTGGCAAGACCTCATCTCTACAATAAATCAAATCAAAAAAATTAGCCGGGCGTGGTAGCGCATGCCTGTAATTCCGGCTACTCAGAAGGCTGGGGCGGAAGGATCCCCGCAGCCCAGCAGGTCGAGCGGCCACTGCACTCCAGTCTGGGTGATTCCAACTCAAAAAAAATATATGTGTGGTCTTGCTTTGGATGTCCACAAATTAAAAAAAAGTTAAATAATAAAGCTAGACCCCTACCTCACACCAAATACAAACTTACCACAAAATTAATCATAGACCTAAATATGAGATACGTTATAAAACTCTTAGAATAAAGTATATGACTATTTTTTGTGTCCTTGGGTTAGGCAATAATTTTTTAGATATGACATTGAAAGAGAAATATGGGAAAGTAATGTATCTGATAAGGGATTTTATCCAATATATATAAAAACTCTTGTAATTCAAAAACAAGATAATAAGCCGGGCTCGGTGGCTCAGCCTGTAATCCTGTGCCTTTGGGAGGCTGAGGTGAGTGGATTGCCTGAGTCCACGGGTTCGAGACCTCATCTCTACAATAAATCAAAAAATCAGCCGGGCGTGGTAGCGCATGCCTGTAATTCTGGCTACTGGGAAGGCTGAGGCGGAAGGATCGCCGGAGCCCAGCGGCCACTGCACTCCAGTCTGGGCGACAGAGTGAGACTCCAACTCAAAAAAACCCCCAAATAATAAACAACCAAATTAAAAGTGCAATGAAACTAAACATTTTTCCAAAGAAGATATATGAATGACCAATAGGAACATGAAAAAATACTCAACATCATTAGTTATCAGGAAGATGCAAATCAAAACGACAATGAAGTAGCACATCACATTATTAGGATGGTTAAATTAAAGCCAACAGAAAATAGCAAGCTTTGACAGGGATATGGATAAATTGGAACCCTCATATATTATTTGGGAATGTTAAATGGTGCAACTACTTAGATTAAAAAGAGTCTCCCAAAATGTTAACACAGAATTACCATCTGACCCAGTGACCCCACTCTTAGGTATTCATCCAAGAGAAATAAAAAAATACTTGTCCACACAACAATTTGTGCCTGAGTGTTCATAGCAGCTAATATTATAGCAAAAAGGTGAAAACAACCCAAATGTTCATCAACTGATGAATGCATAGACAAATGTAATATATTCATACAATGGTTATAAAAATGAAGGAAGTACTGGTATATTCTACAACATGGGTAAAGGTTGAGAAAAAAGTAATTCATTCTCTCTCTCTCTCTCTCTCTCTATATATATATATAACAGGGATAATGGGGAGTTATAGTTAAATAGGTACAGAGTTTCAGTTTTGCAAGGATGAAAAGAATTCTGCAGATGCATGGTTGTGATGGTTGCACAACAATGTGAATGTAGTGAACCAAATACTTTTAGATGGTAACTTTTGTGTTGTGTACATTTCACATGGAATCAATATACCCAATGAACAGTCATTTTAACATTGCTTACAACTGTCATGTTTTTCTAGCAGTTCACTTTAATTACCCTCTAATCCACTAGCCAGGGACAGAACCGGCTTCTCAGAGGTAGCTATTAATAATTGCTTTACAATCCCCTCCGAGGAGAAGCTGGGCACAGTGGCTAATGACTGTAATTTCAGCACATTGGGAGGCAGAGGTGAGAAGATTGCCTGAGCCCAGGGGTTCGAGACCAGCCTGAACACTTGGTGAGACCATGTCTCTACAATAAATCAAAATACTAGCCAGGCATGGTGGCATGCTCCTGTAGTTCCAGTTGCTTAGAAGACTGAGGCAGAAGGATCGCCTGAGCCCAGCAAGTCGAGGCTGCAGTAGCGTGAGTGTGCCACTGTACTCTAGCCTGGGCAACAAAGTAAGATCCCGACTCAAAAAAAAAAGTATCAAGGAAAGACAAATCTATAGAGACACAGGGTAGGATGCAGGAATGGGACAAAGGATGGAATGCCGGAATGCATAGTGATTACTAATGAGTGTGGCTTTTCTTTTTTACAATGATGGAAATGTTCTAAACTATATTGTGGAGATGGATGGACAACTATACAGATATCTTAAAAGTTATTGAAATGTATACTTAAAAACAGGTGAATTATAAGATATGGAGGTTATACCTCAATAAAGTTGTTTAAAAAACAGACCACAATGGCAACCATATTTATTAAGCCATAACTATTAGTCCTGATCACCTTGGTTTAGTAGTTCATAACTAGCTGCTATTTTATTGGGATCATAGGTGTGAGCTACCATGTCAGGCCTGATTTCCAAATAATACATTATCCTCATTAAATGGAAGTGTCTCCAACTTCACACAAGCCAAGTAAACCAACCACCTGCCAACTGATTTTCCCTGGTGCCCAGGAACCACAGGGTCTAGGTACAAGGTGTCACGGTTGTGATTATAATGGCAGCAGAGGGGAACAGATCTCTGCAATGTCAAGTAATGGCTGTTACAGAAGGTTTCTTTTCCACACAGGCACACCAGAGCATCATGAGAGGCCAACACTGGCTAGATTCTATTTAGACTGGTTGAGCAGGAATCCTGCCACGCTCACAGTGAGGGCCAAGGGTTCTCCTCCCTTAACAGACTAGATGTTGGAGAAAACAGGGGAAGATCCTCAACCAACTGTGCAGACCTATTCTGCTAATTCTTCCCTTTGACGGTGTACAAACTGCTGGACTAATCTGGCACCAAGACACAGAGTACAATTTTTAACATGTACCGGCTACTGTGGTGGGCTTGGTTGACCTTCTGTTGATGATGTAATTCTCATGACCCAAGGAGTAGTCATCAGTAGCTTAGCAATGGTATTTTTATAGTAGATCTATGAACCTTCAACACTCTCTCACCTCTCTCAACTTTCCTGAATGGCAAAACATGCTTGCAAAAAAAATACTAATAGATTTTTAGATTAATTTATTCCCTCACTGGTAGATTTTCCCCACTTATTTTAACTCACACATCTCTTTATCTCTAAGTATTAACAGCAATGGAAATCATCATAGAATTATGATGGAAGTCTCTTTATTACATGTTTTAAAAGAACTAACACATAATAAACATGTAGTTTCACTACATGTTTACTAGTTCACTTACTAATAGAAGATAGGCTTATGAACTCTGCATCAAGGTATCCCTTAACATAAAATCTTCAATAAACTTTCCCTCTGTGTGAAGTCTTTCTGCCTCAGTCTCCTTGAATAAAACTCCAAGATTCAAAGAGGCATGAATATATTGCTAGTTATAAAACATTACCATTGAATGTTAAGAAACAAATTTTTTCAAGGATGCACATCCTACAGACATCTTGCCTACCAGCCACATACCAATTTTGTTTTGTGTCCCTGGTAGAGTCCAATACTTATTACTTTCACCTTCTCTTATTTTTTTTTTTTTGTGAGTTGAAGTCTCACTCTATCGCCCAGACTGGAGTGCAGTGTCTGCTCCCGGCCACTGCAGCCTCGACCTGCTGGGCTCCGGCGATCCTTCTGCCTCAGCCTTCCAGGTAGCTGGAACTGCAGGCGCGCGCTACCACGCCCGGCTCATTTTTTGATTTATTGTAGAGATGAGGTCTCGCCAAGTTGCCCAGGCTGGTCTCGAACCTGCGGGCTCAGCAATCCACTCACCTCGGCCTCCCAAGTGCTGGGATTACAGGCTGAGTCACCGAGCCCAGCCCACCTTCTCTTACTTTTAAGTGCTCAATGTTCTCCTCAGACAAAGACTGGACAGTTAAACCTACTGAGAGCCAAGGTGATAATGATTAGTAATTTTGGCTTTATATAATTGTGTTTTAATGAAAGTTTTAATACTATTAAATTGAGTAAAAAAAATAAAAATTAAAAATAAAAAAGTTAGCCGGGCTCGGTGGCTCAGCCTGTAATCCTGCGCCTTTGGGAGGCTGAGGTGAGTGGATTGCCTGAGCCCGCGGGTTCGAGACCCGCCTGGGCAGCGAGACCTCATCTCTACAATAAATTAAAAAATCATTCGGGCGTGGTAGCACATGCCTGTAATTCTGGCTACTCGGAAGGCTGAGGCAGAAGGATCGCCAGATTCCAGGAGGTCGAGGCTGCGGTGGCCTGGAGCGGCCACTGCACTCCAGTCTGGGCAACAGAGTGAGACTCCAACTCAAAAAAAAAAAAAGTTTTGAGCCCTGAGGTGCGATGTTGAGTGTTTGGGTTTAGATACTGGTTCTGAAACCCATTAGCCACAAACACAACTCAATCCTTAATCTCTTTAAACTTTAAAATCACATAAAAGTGAGGATAACAAGTTTGTGTGTGTGTGTTTGTGTGTGCATATGGCAAGATTATTGTGAGAACTCAATGAATTTATATACAAGAACTGGCATCATATCTGTAATTGGATGCTCTATAACTATTATCCTTGTTTCTTTGCTGTTGTTGCTGCTGTTGTTGTTGTTTATTATAAAGGTATACTCACGCTAAGCATGGTAGCTCACACCTGTAATCCCAGCACTTTGGAAGGCAGAGGGGAGAGGATTGCCTGAGTTCAGCTGTTCAGAACCAGCCTGGGCAACTTGGCGAGATCTCGTCTCTACAGTAAATAAAAAAATTAGCCAGGCAAGGTGACACATGACTGTAGTTCTGGCTACTTAGAAGGCTGAGGCAGAAGGATCACCTGAGCCCAGCAGGTCGAGACTGTGGTGGTGGTAAGCATGTCACTGCATTCCAGCCTGGTTGACAGAGTGAGACTCCGACTTAAAAAAAAATTATTTACTTTTATAAATGTCTGTGTGTGTATATACATTTCTATCTGTCTATCTATCTATCTGTCTATCTATAAATGTTTACTTGCATGGCAAATTAAGGTGCTGTTCCAGATTTAGAGAAGCCTTTTCATGGAGTCCTAGAAACCATTCTTTCTATCTATCTATCTATCATCTATTTTAGTTTAAAGTCTGGATCAGTAGCTATTACATCTCAGAAGCCAAGTTAAGCATATTCCATATCTATTGCAAGTTCTTTAATTTTAAACTTATGATTTGGCAATTATTCAGCATGATTGCAATTACTTTTCTGATTTAGAAAAGTTTATCTGGTTAAATTTGAACAAATAATTGCATTTTTTAAAATAGTTTTTGCAACATGTTGGTAATGATGTTTTATTGTTACATTCTAGGGTGCTTCCATCTGCAATATGTTTTTGAGATTCTATGACATTTTCACCTTAGAATTAAATTTAACAGTTGATGATGCATTTTTCTATGCCAAAGGAAAAAAAAATTCCACAAAAAAATTATGCATTTTGGGGTCACACTTGATTATTTGAAGGTTATTTGCATAATGACAGAATTTCATTTGTTAAGAGTTCAGAGTGCCTGCTGTTTATCCCCCACTTGAAGTCATAATCCTGTTTGTGACACCGCAATCATCTCCACGGCAACCAATTGTGATTCAACAAACTGAGGATTATGACAGGGATCAAGTGAGAACAGACAGGTAGTAGAAGAGGAGCAGATAAACTTTCCAAAAAAAAAAAAGGCTTAAAAAAATTCCAGTACTTTAAAATAGAAATATGGTCCTGTTGGAAAAATTGCCCATTCAATCATGATTTTCATCAACTATAAGCTTAGTCCTAACTAGGCTCATGGATAGGGGCTAACCTGAATTACACTAACTAGCCGACAACATGGGTAACAGAACTGCCATTTTAATTTGTTGATATTTTTGCCTCTGAAAATTTAGATGCTGCGAGCCTTTTTAAATCTGCATTTCTCTGTCATGCTGTTGTAAACTTGTAAAGGCATCCTCTTTAGACTTCTCTAAGGAATAAAGTTTATTTAAATCTATATTTTGTTCATTTTCTAATCACAGGGAATAAGTGCCTTCCCCAAAGTCACACGGTTGAAAATAACATGGCCCCAATTTTAATTCTAATTTTGTGACTATTAAGCCTGCAGCTAAAGTCCAACTATCAAATAGTGAGCATTTTTTTTCCTGATTCTTCCTACATGTTTCTTCTGAAACATGGCTAGATTTATTTCTTTTCCCCCGGATTTTAATATAATATGTTTACCAGAGACCTGAGTTTTGGAAAATGAATTTTCCCATATCCAAAGTTTTAAAATCTTTTCTTATTCAATGTTTTGGAAAAATGAACGAAGGAGATAAAATGGTGAGCCAGCCTCACTGATGTTCGTTGACATTCTAAGCAACACTCACAGCCACATGCATCCAAACCTACCTAATACTTTCAGAAGACTCAGATGCAAAGATTAGTTGTTTCTACATATTCATAGGGTTTCAGACCAATCAATTATTTCTCCAGGCCTGCTATATGAATAAAAAAGATCAATGCCTGGCCAATGTCGATTATCAGAACACTCTAATAATGCTAAGTGGCAGGCTGTAGCTGGGGGCATACGGAACTGCACTTATATTTAAAGTAGTTTTTACGGGCTGGATTGTTGTATACCACAAAATTCATGTGTTGAAGTTCTAATCCCCAGGATTTCAGAATGTGACTGTATTTGCAAATAGGGTCTTTACAGAGGTGATTAAGGTAAAAAGAGGTCCTTATAAGAAGAGGAGATTAGAACACAGGCACATACAGAGGGACGACGATGTGAGGTCACAGGGAGAAGACTGTTGTCTACAAGCAAAGAAGAGAGACCTCAGGAGGAACCAACCCTGCTGATTCCTTGACCTTGGACTTCCAGGCTCCAAAACTGTGAGAGAAAAAAATGTCTGTTGCTGAAGTCATGCAGTCTGTGTTATTCTGTAATGGCAGCCCTGGAAAACAAATACAGTGGTCAGTTATTTTTTAAAATGAGCCTCCACCCCTTATTTGGATATTATAAATGGCGAAAAGTGATCATGTTCCCAGTTATGACAATAAGATTTATGGAATGGTGTAATTAGAGGGACAAGAAGGCAAGAGAGGAAGTCTCTCTAATTCTATGATGAACCTTCAAAGGTATTCAAATTGTCTTCTGCAAAAGTCATATGATCCGAACTCATAATCTAATTGCCTCAGGTCAGGAAATTGGCAGCAAGCTCTCTCACACTTTTTTTTTTTAAAACAACAAACACTACCATGAACTGAAAGTTTCAGCTATCAGGCCAGATGTGGTGGTTTACACCTATAATTCCAGTGCTTTGAGACAAGAGGATCACTTGAAGACAGGAGTTGGAGTGGCATGAACCTGTATTCCCAGCTACTAAGGAGGGTGAGGTAGGAGGATCATCTGAACCTAGGAGTTCAAGGTTACAGTGAGTTATGATTGTACCACTGCACTCCAGCCTGTGTGACAGAGTGAGTTCCTGTCCCCCCCAATATATATATATACATATATATATACACACCCCAATAAAAAGACACAAGAAACTTTGCTTAATTAAGTGACTTTATTTATTTATTTATTTATTTATTTTTTGAGTTGGAGTCTCACTCTGTCGCCCAGGCTGGAGTGCAGTGGCCGATCCCGGCCACCGCAGGCTCAACCTGTTGGGGTCCGGTGATCCTTCTGCTTCAGCCTCCCAAGTGGCTGGAACAACAGGCACGCGTTACCACACCCGGCTCATTTTTGATTTATTGTATTTTTTTTTCCTTTCTTTTTTTTTTTTTGAGTTGAAGTCTTACTCTGTCGCCCAGACTGGAATGCAGTGGCATGCTCCCGGCCACCGCAGCCTCGTCCTGCTAGGCTCCGGCGATCCTTCTGCTCAGCCTTCCGAGTAGCTGGAATTACAGGCGCGCGCTACCAGGCCCGGCTAATTTTTGATTTATTGGAGAGATGAGGTCTCGCCAAGTTGCCCAGGCGAGTCTCGAACCCGCGGGGTCAGGCAATCCACTCACCTCGGCCTCCCAAGGCGCGGGATTACAGGCTGAGCCACCGAGCCTGGCCAAGTGACTTTATTTTTAAGCTTTGTTGTTCTTCAGGAACATTTTATCATTATAGTGTGATGTTCTGGAGGACAGAAGTAGGGACAAGATTAATCAAGTGGAGCCTATGTAGGCCGTATTAAACATTTTAGACTATCTTGAAGTAAAAATAAATAAATAAAAAGCTTGAAGAATTTTAAGCAGAGAAGTGGCACAATATGATTTTTGTTTTAGAATGATCACTCAGACTTCCTTGAAGACAATGGGTAGAAGGCAGGCACCAGGGAATTTGAAATACCTTGTTAGGCATCTACTGCAACGGACAGGAGATAGTGGTTTCAAGTTGGATGACTGAAGTAGAAATTAAGAAAATGAACAAATTTGAAAAAAAAAGTGTAGGCATATGAACGTGAACTCACCCATGAATACATGTGTAAATATTAGAATCAAGGGAACTTACTGATTGCACATGAGAAATTATGAAAAGGTAGAGGTAAGCAGGCAGGATAGTCAAGGGTCCTATTTTGAATTTAATATACCAGCATGGCAGGTGGTCATTCATTAGGGTTGTCACTCTAAAAATAAGTCAGAATTTAGGGCAAATATTTGGAAACTATCAGTCTCTAGATCATAATCATGGGTCTGAGTTAGGGAGAGAAAATAAAATGACTGAAATGAATGAAGGGGCCAGGAGACAGGATAGACTTGTTTAAAGCCAAGTATTGGAAGACATGGTATCTGAGTAAAGAACCAGGCAAGGTCTGGGACCTTAAGTATCTGGCAGGCTGGCATCAGTCAGTGATCATTTATGAATGTTGATTTCCTGGATAGATTCTGATGTAATAATGATTCTTAAAAGAACTACTAACAGAATTAGAGTGTGTAACAGGCAAAATTACAATTTCAAATGGCCTGTGTTCTGTTTTCCTTTGCCTTATACAACTACATAACTTAATAATGCTATTAAATGAACTGGTTGTGTTAATTTTCAGAACGGGAAATAGAAAGTCATACACTTTCCTAAAAATCTGATAGACAATCCAGAGTTAATGGTGTGAAATTCTTGCAGACCTTTAGAAACAGAACAGATTTGTGTGAATCTAGCACAGTGGAAGTGGGATTCTGCCTAAAGTTATGGACGGATTAGAAAATTCTGTATAGTTCTTCCAAGACCCACGACTTTGGGAATTTAGGTCGTTAGGACTCCTACACCAAAGTAGGTCAGAGAGAGTAATCAAAGGACTATTTTGGTTTCTGGCTGAACAAAGGTGGGCGGTGCTAAGAGATTTCTTTCTGTAACAGCTGTTGTCCTGGGTAATTTAAAGAGTATACTAGAGAGATTTTCCAGGGTGTCACTGGAATATGTTACCTTCCCAAGTCTTTAGTGAAATGTCAGGAAAATCCACTTCCATCAATGTGTTTTGCAAAGGTACAAAGTCATTAAAGGATTAGATAAATCATCAAATTATTGGGAAATGACATGAGAGACAATATCAATTTGTGTTAAGAGTTTTTCACAATCTATTTGCTCCCGCATATATCCAAATTAGAAATCAAGATTCATAGACATTAACTAAAACATTCAATTTTATTCTGAATTGCTTCAGAGGACAGTTCTAAGATAATCTTTGAAAAGATAATATATTATGTTAAATATGTCATGTTTTATATGTAAGCTAGTGAAGGATTTCAATTCTAGGAAATAAAAGTATAAAGACTCTTTAAAGAAAGCAAGGAACTTAATGAAAAATATATATTTTAGAATGTTTTAACTTTTTGTAGAAAATTTGGAAATTACAGAAATCTTTAAAAGGAAGCAAAATTGTCCTCCTTGGAAAAGACACAAAGGGAATTTCTGGGTTGTTCATTTTGATCCAACTCTTGACTGGCCTATTGATTATACAAGTGTGTCCAACTTGTAAGCGTTTACCAACATGTACACATATTTCTCCATTGACTTTTACTGATGAGTAGTATTCATTGTGCAAATCCATTGCAATTTGTTTACTCATTCTCCTCTTAATAGACATGTGGGTTGCTTCTTGTTTTTTAAATTATGAATAAACCTACTGTGAACATACTTGGAGTCTTTATGAGGACCTGCATTTTCATTTCCCTTGTATAAATATCTAGAAAAGAAAATGCTGGGTTATAATATTACAGTATATATGACTTTATAAAGTAACAAATGTCTAGCACATCACCTGGTTTTGTACGGTCTACTA
The DNA here is from genome assembly GCA_027257055.1 of Cephalopachus bancanus. NCBI lineage: Eukaryota > Metazoa > Chordata > Mammalia > Primates > Tarsiidae > Cephalopachus > Cephalopachus bancanus. The sequence goes on from JAPVLO010002123.1 coordinate 99,843, forward strand.
GGTTCATTTTAAAGTCAGTTACATTTTAAATCGATATGTACCTATATAATATCCTTGATTTTACTTTTCAGTCTACAAACCCAAAACTATGTACTGTATACTACCTGATCTTGTCTACTGCATTTTGTTAATCAGTCAATATACAGTTATAATATCACACAATTTTAATAATTATAAATTTATACTGGGATAATTTAAGTCTCCCCTCTCCCTTTCTTGATTTTCTTTCTCAAATAACCATGACTGTGCTTGTATGTTTGTTCTTCCAGATGTTCAGAAAAATAAGCTTGTAGTCTAAAAAACAGCAAATTCCATTAGGGTTTCACTAGCATTGTGCCAAACTTAATAAGTTAACTCTGAAAAAAATCTAACGTGTTAACAATATTGAGTCGGGCTCGGTGGCTCAGCCTGTAATCCCGCGCCTTTGGGAGGCTGAGGTGAGTGGATTGCCTGAGCCCGCGGGTTCGAGACCCGCCTGGGCAACTTGGCGAGACCTCATCTCTACAATAAATCAAAAAAATCAGCCGGGCGTGGTAGCACGCGCCTGTAGTTCCGGCTACTCGGAAGGCGAAGGGGAAGGATCGCCGGAGCCCAGCAGGTCGAGGCTGCAGTGACTGAGAGCGGCCACTGCACTCCAGTTTGGGCGACAGAATGAGACTCCAACTCAAAAAAACCAAAAAACCAAAAAAAAAAAAAAAATCAAAACACAAAAAACCCCCCCAAAACCCCAACAATATTGAATAGTCTTATCCAAAATAATGCTACATGCCTTCATTTATATTTATCTTCTACATCCTTCAGTAAAGTTTGTACTTTTCTTAATTAAAAAATGATTTAGAAAAAATTTAGCCCGGCGTGGTAGCGCACACCTGTAGTTCTGGCTACTTGGAAGGCTGAGGCAGAAGGATTGCCACAGCCCAGCAGGGCAAGGCTGTGGTGGCCGGGAGCGGCTACTGCACTCCAGTCTGGGCAACAGAGTGAGACTCCAACTCAAAAAAAAAAAAAAAAAAGAAGATTTAATTAAAAAAAAAAATGGAGAACAGGAAATATTATGTACATTTGGGAGCCATTTAGATGCTGTGTATATTTAAGGCAGCCTTGATAAAAAAGAACATGTTGTCTCATGTCTAACTTACCTGTAGCCCGCTTACTCTAACCTTGAGTTATAGTTGACATTTCTGTCTTCTTTTCACCCCCAACTCTAACCTCAGGGTCCATACATATTTGTCTATGATTTTCATAAAGTTAGCGAGATTTCTTTTTCTTATATCAGCATTGAACAACTAATTCCAACTGTACATTTTCCAGAAATGGAAAAAAATTGCTCCATTATACTTTGAATATTAAATGTTCTAATATGCATTTTAATAAGACAGATTTTGATGGTCTGGTAATATACAATGGTTAGAATGTTCATGACAAATGAAGAAAAATGGATAGACGTATTAACTCCATGACCTTGTAAAATGTTGAAAGTGTAATTCTTCCTGAATTTGGTACTAAAGATTATGGTTGTTAAGGTCTGTCAGAATCATTGCTGAAGAACAGCTATTGTACTGTTTTACATTATTGAAGGGTATTATCATGAACAGAGCAGAAGGTGAAAGAATGCAAAAAAAAAAAGGAAAAAGAAAGAAAGATATCTAGCAAATATCTAGAGATATTCACCTCTCAGGGTTGATATAGCATATGTTCAAACATGGATAGCAACTAGAAACTACTGTGGAAATGTAGTCATTGTATCTTAACTTAATAGAGGCAATATTAAGTCATTTAAATGTATAGGTCTGACCTAGCATAAATACTCAAGTGCTTTCAAACTGTGTGTTTGTCTCAGAAATATAGGGATTGAGCATAACAAGTCATTCTCAGAGTAGGATTGGAGTGGGCTGTATTAACATATATTATGTAATCAAATTTTAAAAGGAAGTTATGTCGTTTTAAAATTGATACTCTATATACAGAGAATTAACGTCCACATTCTAGTAGAATGTATATCAACATTTTCAGACTAGAATATATTTTTTCTTGTATTGTAAAGCCCCACAAGGTGTTATTAGATCTAGTTAAAACAATCATCTTTTCCCCAGAACTGTAGGCATTAGACTTAATTAGTTTCATATCACAGAGAAAAATGTTGGAGAATGAAATTGTAGTCAGAATACTGACAGATACTCTGTATCTGAACATAAGAAGAAGCTTTTTACATCTAGTGGTTCAGAAATACATTTTATAGGTAGAAGATAAATTCATCTTATGGAAAGGAATACTTTTTCTTGAGTATTTTATTACTCCTCTTTAGGGTAGAACGCATTTCTTCTGCATACTCTTATTGCTCTTGGTATGGCCCACCTGTACGTCCATCCCTCCCTCCCTCCCTCCCCCGCCTTCCTCCCTTCCTATTGCCTTTCTTCCTTCCTTCTTTCCTGTCTTCCTCATTTCCTAATTTCCTTTTTTCCGTTCTCCTTTCCTCTCTTCCTTCTTTCCTTCGCTTTCTCCTTTCCCTTCCCTTTTTTTTCTTTCTCTCCCTTAGCACCCATGAATGACTCATGATGGTCTGTCTATTATTTGCTTACTTAGCCAATATCATAGTGGTCATGGAAATAATAAACAGCAGTATCTAAAGCACGTCACCAATGAGGAATCTGTTTTGCTACACATTTTGCTCCACAAGGTTATTGATCTTCCACTGCAGGAATCTGCAAATAGTTTCTGTAAAGGGCCAGAGTGTATATATTTTAGGCTTTGGGGGCCATAGGGTCTCTTTACAATTTCTCACATCTACTGTTGCAGCATAAAAACAGCCATAGGCAGCACAAACAAATGAACATAAAATTTGTGTCAATAAAGCAGAAGCAGCCTGGATTTGACTAGTGCCATAGTTAGCCAAGATCTGCCTTAGAAAGAAGGAAAGTCCAACATGCTCAGTTTAGAGAAATGATAGTAGCAATCTATAAATGGACTCTTGTTTTTAAATTACTTCATAAAACCCCAGTAGTCAAGGAATGCAATAAGAATAATTTAGGTTCAACTATAAGCATCCTAAAACAGTAAGTAGATAGTCCAGTGCAAACATTAACTCATGAAAGTAGAACATTATTCAACATGCTAAAGAGATTCCAGTCTGGAACAGACACTAAGTGTTACAACCAACTCTTCTCCTTCTCCTCCTTTTTTCCTTTCCTCCTCTTTTTCCTCCTTCTCTCCTTCCTTCGTCTAGTCCATTTTTCTTTTATTTTTAGGATAAGAAAATGTGACCAACCTTGGAACCTACAGAATATCTTTTATTTCAGGGATTATGAACTTATACATATAGAAGTCTGAGACAAGTAATGTTAATGATCAGATTGAGTTGGATGTTACACAATAGGGCTTCTTGCTGACTGTAGTTAACTGGAAACTGAGTGGCTGCCCAAGTTTAGTTGAGACTGAATCTATTCAATGTGGTGTCACATGTATAAATGATGTTGGGGATAAATGAATGTGCCCAATCTTCCTCCCTGCACTGGGTTTTTTCGGGAAATGATTAAATGCTTAGCCAGACTTGGGTGCATGTATGTGTTTCTTGTTCAACAAGCCTGAAATCAGTAACTCATAGCAAAATGAAATTGAAGAAAACATTCCCCTTGGTGATTTTGCATTTCCATATACTGGTGCCCAGGTGTGTATCCCCCCCATACCCTTTTTATCATAGCTCTGGTCTATTTGCTCCTACACCCTATACTCTATAGAGTTTGTACCTGCCTGTCTCCTCTGCGGTGACACTCATTGATGTGACCGACGGGAGCCATACTATCAAAATTAGAGTTTATTTCAAGATGCAAAGGACTTGACATATTTACAGAAAACAAGGAAACGTGTTGTTGAGAGGGAGGGAAGAATGACTGATAGATGAAAATATTTGAAGAAATTAAAGGAAAATGGGTTCTGAAGTACATAATATAGTGTGTGGTACATAGCTATTCTGCCAATAGGAGTTCTTTCAAGAAATCTGCTTGATCTTCTGATGACTTTTACTCTTCATCTTGAGGTCTTAGAGGTTTTAGGCCACAATCTCACATCTGTTTTCAGCCACAATCTCACATCTCTGCTGAGTTATGTTGCCTTAGACTTCCCTGCCTTTGCTTCTGCCTGGACGGATCTTCCCATATTCTTGCTCTAACTCCTCCTCTTTATAAAAAATTCCCTTTACATTTTTCCCACTTTGCTAAACCTTATGTGATTCCTTCTTCTTTAGCTGACTCTTCTCTGCACTCCTCCAGCATCTTGGCTACACCATGCCAATAAGCTTTATCATACTATATTGTGATTACTTATTATATGTCTGTGTCCACTTCTAGACTATAAACGTACTAAAAGGCAGGTATTACATCTTATTTGATTTGAAAAAAAATAGCAAATCCTGAAGTCTCACATAGTACCTGCCACATAATCGATAGCATACATGTTTGTGCAAACATAACATCCAATAATTCATCAATTAATTTATCAATGAATTTCTTTAAATGTTTCTTGCCCTAACCAGGAATAAAACACATCAAGGACTATGCTTCACTAATCTCCATGTTTGGTTTCATTCATTCGACTCAGCAAGTATTTGTTGATTCACTACAACAGACCAAGTTATGATCTAGCTGGTGGGTTTGGGAGTTAGAAAGTCTTCCCTTCTTCACACTAGACACCTTGCAAAGGGCCTAAGCCCAGCCTTTTCCTTCCCCCTGTGCACTTTTCCTCATTTGGTAAAGTGCACAGTTGTAATTGTTCAGGCTAGAAAGCTGGGGGATTTCCTTAACTCCTCTCTGTTCTTAAACACCCACATAGAACCAAACACTCCCTGTTCTTTCCTGAAAGTCCTCGGTGTACCCACCTCCCTTTGTAACCCTGACCATCATTCTCACCTAAACCACCTGTTCAGCCTCAAAAAAAGTCCCTAGATCCATTCTTCCCCACCTAAAATATTTTTAAACCTGAAAATATAATCCTTCTACGTCTCTACTATCTTCTTATCATTCTTTTTTTTTTTTTTTGAGTTGAAGTCTCACCCTGTCGCCCAGACTGGAGTGCTGTAGTGGCATGCTGCTTACAGCCACTGCAACCTTGACTTGCTGGGCTCAGACGATCCTTCCAAGTAGCTGGAACAATAGGTGCACACCACCACGCCTGGGCTAATTTTTGTGATTTATTGTAAAGACAAGGTCTTACCAAGTTGCCCAGGTTGGTATCCAACACCCAGGCTCAGGCAATCCTCTTGCCTTGGCATCCCAAAGTGCTGGGATTACAGGCTGAGCCACTGCACCTGACTTTCTTATCATTCTTAAAGTACTCGTCAACATTATCTTAAGATACTGCACGGCATGATATTTTGTAATTGTCCCAAACTTATTTCATAGTGCTCTCTCTCTCTCATATTTCTTACTCCAGTCATTCAGGTTAGGTTTCAGTCTCCCAGAGTAGCCAACCTCTTCCTGGCATGTGCTGGAAATGGTGTAGCTCTGATAGTTAGATGACTATCACATGCTCTCGTGTATTTCCTGGACCACCCTGCGATTACAGAGCACCAAGTGACTGGTTCTGCCTGATAAGATGTGAACAGAAGACACATGTGACATTTCTAGATGCAGGCAGTGAGTAGTCAATACTCCTCTTTTTTCTCTCTCTTCCACTGCCAGGTGTCTCTAGAAGCCATGAGTTCCAGATAGCATAGCTACAAAGCCCAGGGAGACTTCTCCTTCCTGGCTCCCATCAGACATTAATATGATAAACAAACAAAAGCTGACCAGTGACTACTGATGTCTTATGGATATTTTTTCCAGCAGCATAACCTGGCTTTTATTGTGACTAATATATGTCTTGTGGCCTTGGGTTTACTGCTACCTACACCCAGAATATCCTTCCCTTCTCCTGTCTATTGTTCCTAGTTGTCATTTGGGTTTGTGCCTATAATAACACTTTCTAGTCCTGCTCTCTGCCTCCCAAACTGAGCCAGGACACCTTATCTCATTTCCCATAGCAAACTCTTCTTCACTCAGAGGACATTATCACTCTCTTAACCATCCCTCTTGCTCAACAATGCCTTCCTAGCCTCTAGTGCATTGTCTATACATAATATACCCTTAATAAACATCTTGCATGTGCTCAGAAAATATTGAGTGAATGAATGCAAGAAGGAATAAGTGAATAAATGGTGGTGATTCTGGGTTGTAACCACATAAATCTGACCACATTATGTGCCTGGATTCAAACAAGAAGATCATAGGCTTAACCTTAAGATCAAGGTAACATTTTTCAAGGTCAAAACAGGTTCAACCTGATGACAAATAACACTTTTCAGCAATCATGTTCTGAAGGAGGCCGGGACATTGAAAAATAAATGTGTGTGTTCTTTCAAAGCTCAGAGGAAGAGAGAATGCTGAATTTCCATTATTTTTGATCCAATAAAAAAAAATCACTATCTATGCGCACAGCTTTACCATAATCACTATGATTACCATGATTTCTTTGGTATCTACTTCCAGAAAGGCAGGCAAATGTCATGGGTTTTCTTATACCTTCATCCATCTCAGTGAGACATACATTCACGCATGTGTGTTATCTTGGTTGACTTGAATCAATACCCATTAGAGATGAAAGAGGCTATTAGGTCTCTTCCCCTCTGCTTTGCACACAGATCAAGCTCAATTCTTCTTCCTCAGCCAAAACACTCATTGGATCTCTCTTTGCTTTTGTGCAGCAACCAGAGTGTAGCCGCCACCACCACCACCTTCTCACCGTCGGCAGTGAGATCTCAAGACATTCTGTAAACATTTCTTTGGCATGTAACAGTGTCCCTGAGAGCGGAGCTAATCTGGCTTGAATGTGAGCTCAGTGCTGGGACGGCCTCCCCGGATTTGGCAGGCAGCCCCTGAGCGACCCTTTTGTGCCTGTATTCCTTTGATGGACAGGCGCTACAGATGCTGGTGACGCAGCTCCTAGAAAGAATCACAGCGGGGAAGGGGAACTGCTAAGTATTCTTCTAACCTGGAGATACAAAACACAAACAGGGGGGAGAAAGAGTGAACTCAGATAAAGGCTGTAGAGCTTATTCAATTTAAGACAGAAAACAATACCCAATTAAAGCAACAAAAGACCTGGATATTTTTCAGTTAGCCCAATTAATCAGAGGAGGATGAGCCTTGGAGTTATGGCTCCGGTTCTTAATCCTATTGCTAGAGTTTTTCACGTCTGTTCTGATTTCTGGGCTGACGTGGGACCCTACAGATTGTTTATCCCCAGGCTCCCTGGGCATGGGCTCTGTGAACAGTGTCACTCTAAAAATAACAGGCTGTTATAGCAGACTTTCTCCTTCCTCCTGCCGGAAACTACTTCTCAACTTCTGGGGTCGGTGCAAGGTGAGAGCCAAAGAAAGATGGCAGCAAGAAGGAAAGAGACATTTTCAGTGGATTGAATGGGATAGGCATTTATGTCACTCAGGACCTCAAAATGTAACCTTATATGGAAACAGGGTCTTTTCAGATATTATTAGTTAAGGTTCTCAAGTTGAAATCATTCTGGATTTAACGTGGGCCCTAAATTAATGACTTGTGTCCTTATAACAGAAAATAAGAGAGAGGTTTGAACACAAAGACACACAGTGGAGAAGACCATAAGAAGACAGGCAGAGATTGGAATCATAGGTTTACAAGCCAAGAAACACCAAGAATTGCAGGCAGACACTAGAAACTAGGAAGAGGCAAACAAGGATCTTCCTCTAGAGCCTTCAGAGAGACAACAACTTGATTTTGGACTTATGGCCTTTAGAACTGAGGGAGAATAAAATTCTCTTGCTTTAAACCACTCAGCTTGTGGGAATTAGTTGTGGCAGCCACAGGAAGCTTATACACATCTTCAAGCTGTACCTTGAGTAATGCCAACACTTCTCAGTCTTGGCGGCAGGCTGTGTTCCAAATTAAATACATGAAAAAACTTGATAAGCTATTTCATTCCTATGAAAATTAATTTCCTTGAAAATAATTTTTTTTTTTTTGAGTTGGAGTCTCACTCCGTCGCCCAGACTGGAGTGCAGTGGCCGCTCCCGGCCACCGCAGCCTCAACCCGCTGGGCTCTGGCGATCCTTCCGCCTCAGCCTTCCAAGTAGCTGGAACTACAGGCGCTCGCTACCATGTCCGGCTAATTTTTTTTTATTATTATTTATTGTAGAGATGAGGTCTCGCCAATTTGCCCAGGCAGGTCTCGAACCCGCGGGCTCAGGCAATTCACTCACCTCGGTCTCCCAAGGCGTAGGATCACAGGCTGAGCCACCGAGCCTGGCGAAAATAATTTTAAAGACAGCTTTCTACCCTGCTACTGGGATGCTGCAGAAGGTTCTTGAATGCTTCAACCATCAGTAGAGAGAGTGGAAAATATAAACAGAGGTCAGAGAATCTGACCTCCACTCACCTCAACCTCCCAAAGGCACGGGATTACAGGCTGAGCCACCGAGCCCGGCACCACTTTTCTTTTTATAAATGTGACCAAGCTGAGAGGGAAGTGAGATGGGACAGAAGGGAAGTTGTGGAGGAGAGAGAGAAGTTAGTCTAGGTTCTTCTGCATTTTGGTCTGGTTTCTGTTGGTCTACACCTCTGCCTGTGTAAGTCAGCTGAAGCCTGTGCAAAGTGCAGCTGTTCAGGGGATTGTGGTTCGAAGTCGGAAAGCCTTTCAATGCCAGCCTCCCTTAGGATGAGTTAGCAAGCTTGGCAGGAGGGTGGGGGTGGGAGTGGTGACTATGGTCTCTCCTCTGGAACATTCAGAATCAAACAATCCATACAATATTAAAATAGAGTGGAGACATATATGAGTTTGAGAAGTCATCTACAGTTCAGGGTGGCAACATTTTGCAAAATGTGAATGTTAATTGTACAACCTGGGAGAGGGACTCCTACTATCATATTTGTATGTTAGAAAATTATGCAAATGCATAAGGAATCAGGAACTCAGAGGTTGAAGGGATTGAAAGGATTTTCTATATATGATTCTTTATATTATGGGCTGAATTGTGTTCCCTCAAAATTTTTATGTTGAAGCTGTAACCCCCAGGACCTTAGAATTTGGAGACAGGGTCTTTTGCCAGGTAATTAAGGTAAAAAGATGTCATTAGCATGGACTCTAATCCAATAAGGCTGTTGTCCTTATTTTATTTTTCTAGTCGGAGTCTCACTCCTCACTCTGTCGCCCAGGCTGGAGTGCAGTGGCACGCTCATGGTGATACTTCTACCTCAGCCTTCCAAATAGCTGAAACTGCAAGCATGCACCACCACTCCTGGCTAAGACTGTTGTCCTTATAAGAAGAGGAGGCTAGGACACAGACACCAACAGAGGGAAGACTGTGTGAAGACACAGGGAGGAGATGGCATCTACAAGCCAAGGAGAAAAATCATCCCTAGGGATACTTGATCTCAGACTTGCAGCTTCTAGAAATGTAAGAAAATAAATCTCTGTTTTACCTAGACTGTGGTACTTTGTTATGGCAGCCCTGAAAATGAGTATATCACATGGAAAATAACCTTCCTGGAATATTTTTAATAAGGCTAGACATAGCTTCCATTGTATCCCTTCAGCAATCAAAAACTTGAAATAAGATGTGACTAAAACAATAATGTGGACATATTAGTAGGAATTTCCCCATATGGTAAAATCATAGCCAGTTTTTTTCCAGAAGAACGTCCTTTCCCTTTTTTCTACAATTGCTATTCCAACATTTCCAATATTATAATTCATATCATATTTTTTAATATTGCCACAAAAGGAACTTTAAATACTTTCCATCAACATCATACAGATTAATTTATAGACATAATATTATTTCTAACATCTTCTTGAATGCCTTCATGTGATAATTAAAATTTTCACTTTCTCTTGGTTTCTTTTGTAAACTAGTGATTCTTAGTTAGAATTAGAAAAAAGACCAAATTAGTAAGGTTTGGAACATTTTAGTTCAAAAGAAGACCATGCTTGATTTCATTTACCCTTCAAGAAATGTAAAGTGAATATTATCATAGATTTTTCCTCAATTCCTTGCTATTCAACTATAAGATTTTACACTTTTTGAGAGCCATACCCGTCTAAGTTTGGATTCCTTAACTGTAGAGTCTGAGAAAAGAATTATGATAGAAGTAGTTTATTTGAGAAGTGATCCTAGTAAACGAAGCCAGAGAGAGACTGGGCAGAGACAGACTGGGAGGCGAAGAAAGTCAATTGTATGAGTTTGCTATTGCTGTGTGACAAATTATCACAAATGTAGTGGCTTGCAACCACATACCTTTGTTAGCTCTGAATTTCCCAGGGTCAGGTGTCCTCTACTCAGGACTGCAATCAAGTTATGCTCATCTAAAGCTCAGGGTCCTCTTTCAAGCTCATGTGACTGTGGTAGAATTCAATTACTTTCAGTTATAGAATTGGAGTTCCCATTTTTCTGTTAGAAGATTGTCAGAGGGACCACTCTCAATTCTCACAGTCCTTCCTGTGGCTACTTATCACGTTGTTCTATGAGCAGTTCTCACCATGGCTGTTTTCTGTTCTTTTTACAGTTTCCACTGATTAGGTCAGGCCCACCCAGGATAATTGACTGACTTAAAGTCAGCCCATTAAGTCAACCCATTAGTAACCTGTTCAAGAGAGTGGCACTCACCATACTCACAGACGTTGTCTTCTCTCAGAATAAGGGGATTATGCATGCTGTGCACACCAGGGGACTGGAATCTTGGGATGCATCTTGGAATTCTGCTCCCCACAACAATAAAAGGTGTTAATATAGGTTGGTGCAAAAGTAATTGTGGTTTTGGATTGTGAATTTTAAATCATTATAACTAGGCTCAAATATATCTTTATTAATCAAAATAGCAACCATTGTAATTAACACTTTTTTGCCAACAAGAAATACGTTTGTTATTCTTGTAGCATAAAAATCCGTACTTTGGGATTTGACAAACTCTTGGAAAGCATTTTCTTCATCCTGCTGGTTGTGGAAGTGTTGTCCCTACAAAAAGTCATTGACACGCTTGAAGAAGTGGTAGTCGGCTGGTGAGAGGTCAGGTGAAGGTGGCGGATCAGGAAAAACTTCCTAGCCCAATTCGCTCAACTTTTGAAGCATTGGTTGTGCAATGTGCAGTCCGGCGTTGTCTGGAGAAGACTTGAACCCTTTCTATTGCCCAGTGTTGGCTGCATGCACCGTAGTTTTCGGTGCATCTCATTGATTTGCTGAGCATACTTCTCAGATGTAATGGTTTTGCCGGGATTCAGAAAGCTAAAGTGGATCAGACTGGAAGCAGACCACCAAACAGTGGCCATGACTTTTTTTGGGTGCAAGTTTGGCTTTGGAAAGTGCTTTGGAGCTTCTTCTAGGTCCAGTCACTGAGTTGGTCATCACCGGTTGTTGTATGCAGTCCACTTTTGATCACACATCACAATCTGATTGAGAAATGATTCACCATTGTTGCATAGAATAAGAGAAGATGACACTTTGAAATGACAACTTTTTTGATTTTCAATCAGCTCACAAGGCACCCACTTACTGAGCTTTTTCTCCTTTCCAATTTGCTTCAAATGCCAAACGACCGTAGAACGATTGACCTTGAGTTCTTTGGTAACTTCTCATGTAGTTTTAAGGGGATCAGCTTTGATGATTGTTCTCAATTGGTCATTATCAACTTCTGATGGCCAACCGCTATGCTCCTCATCTTCAAGGCTCTCGTCTCCTTTGCAAAACTTCTTGAACCACCACTGCACTGTACGTTCGTTAGCAGTTCCTGGGCCAAAGGCGTTTTTGATGTTATGAGTTGTCTCCTCTGCTTTACTACCCATTTTGAACTCAAATAAGAAAATTGCTCAAATTTGCTCTTTGTCTAACATCATTTCCATAGTCTAAAATATAATATGAACAGCAAGTAATAGATCATTAGCAAAAACAAACAAAAAAACCCCATAAAGCGAGAAATGCACATTTAAATGATGTATAACATAACCACATTTACTTAAGAATGTGTCCCAATATCAAATGGTTGTTGTGGGAAAGTTGGATTTCAACCACCCTAGGAATCTCTGATGGACTATGGAGACAGCCATCTCAGATTTGTCCCACCCAGGGGAGAGGAACCTGGGACATTTATCCACAGACTCCTATAACTCTATGACTGAGGGTAGTTCCTGGGATGTCCACGTCTATAAGTTTCCAGACCTCCCCACCCATGGGTCTAGTATGCCCTTCCATGTTATACTTCCAGAGAAAGTTTCAGGCAGGGCAGACCTCATCAAGTACTGAGTATGTAGATGGAGTTAGTTTACTGCTGAATTGCAAAAGCTTTGTCACTATCGCTGTGGAAGCCTGGATTTTTGGTTTCTGACTCTTTGTCAAGATTGACACTGTAGGACATGCTACCTAAAGTCTGAAATGTTCCTGGAGACCCCTATGGTTAGTTTCTTCACTGATGGTTTGCAAAATTGTCATAACCCGTTAGATGAGTTGGCTTGATGACATAGCCAGAGGAGCATAAACACTTGCTGCTTTGCACTCTCACGAAAGAAGCCAGAATTCTTTGTGCAGACCTTGATGGCTCAATTCCAAGATGGAACATGGCCTCTGTGCAAATAAGAGCCAGGGAACTTGTGCCTGGTGCTTAGAATGTCTTTTCAATGCCCTGTGTGTGTCCTCTCTCTCTCTCTTTGTGTGTGTATATGTGTGTGTATGTTTGTGTGTGTTTCTCCTCTGTTTCTCTCTCTTTCTCTCTGCCTCTCTCTCTCTCTCTCTCTTGATTTACCATACTCTTTGCCTTTAAGCGGAACCTCTACTTGAGTCTGCTCTGGGGCAGCTTGGAAAGTACTCTCAAATACCCAAATTGGGGAAACCTTTGCAAGGGCTCTCCGGCAAAGTTGTGGCTGACTTACCAGGTGGGCTGAATGGTTATGATTCAAACACTGACAGTATCTGCTTCAGAGTCTTATTGCTGTCAGTGGCTGCATCAGTTTTCTGCCCCTGATTTTCTTTCTTTCTTCCTTTCTTCCTTTCTTTCTTCCTTCCTTCCTTCCTTCCTTTCTTCCTCCCCCCCCACCCCCCCGCTCTCTCTTTCAATCTCTCGCTCTTTCTTTCTTTCTTTAGATTTGGAATCTGCTGTGTTACCCAGACTGGAGTACAGTGACACACTTATGGCTACTGCAACCTTGACCTGCTGAACTCAGGCGATCCTTCCTCTTCAGTCATTCAAGTAGCTGGAACTACAGGCATGCACCACCATGCCCAGCTAATTTTTTCATTGAAGGTCAAATGGAGCAAGAGTTCAAGATGTGGCCTTTCTCTTATTTTATTATTGATGACTTTAATATTACCATGTAGCAATTTATTATCAAGCTGGTGTATGAATGCCTTTGAAATTTACATCCATATATTGATGTGCTTACACACATGCTTGTTCATACATGCACACTATATAAATTCTCAAATATTCACCGAATTCACTGTCTTTCTTTATATATTGGATTTTAGAAACCATAATGTGTGAATGATTACCCTCCTGACATTTTTCATAGGTATCCTTTGGTAAGTTGCCCTGGTTACTTCCTCTAGAACATAGACCTTTATCCTTGGCCTCTGCTCAATGGATATTTTGACACATTCGTGCCCATGGAGTCTCCTCAGGTTTGATTTCTGTTCTGCTTGCCACAGTTACTTTCTTGCTTTCAATAGGCACCATGCTTCAGATTGGGGACCTTGAAGTTTGCTTCTGTCAAACCCATATAAGCATCTCTTTCTTCTGTTTCCTGTACAAGGGTTGTTTTGACATCCAGCTGTCATGCATCCTTCATGTCACCAGTTCATCAGAGCATTCTGTCAAGTTGCAATGCTTGCGGATTACCTGAGCTCCGTGACCCTTGGATGTCTTCATCCTTTCAAAATGAAATGACAATGCCTTTGAAAATTCAGCAGAAAGAAGGTTTCTTTCCATCCTGAGATCACACATAAGATGTTACCTCCAGGGAGGAGTCCCTGCATGGGGCTTATGAGTGTTTTATGGGTAGGAATAATTGTTTCAGGGGAGAATGGGACATTGACCCCAAGTTTAGGAAATTGATTTTGGAACAAGTGTCTGAATGGATGTAGCTTAGGTCAAACACCTGCAAGCTTGTCTTGAAAAATCTGTCTCGTTGCACTTTCTGAGTGGGAGAGCACCACTGGGAGCTAACTTCCCAACAAGTTCACACAGGTTGGGAGGAAGTATTTTCTTACAAAGAAAATTCAGAGGCCGGCGCAGTGGCTCCTGCCTGTAATCCCAGCACTTTGGGAGGTGGAGGTAAGAGGATTACCTGAGCCCAATAGTTCGAGACCAGCCTGGGCAACATGGCAAGACCATGTATCTACAAAAATAAAAAATAAAAAAATAGCTGGGCATGGTGGCGCGTGCTTATAGTTCCAGCTACTTGAAAGACTGAAGAGGAAGGATTGCCTGAGCTCAGCAGGTCAAGGCTGTGGTAGCCGTGAGCATGTCACTGTACTCCAGCCTGGGTAAGAGAGCAAGACTCCAACTCAAAACAACAACAACAACAACAAAAACAGGGGCAGAAAACTGAATCCCTACACAGTTTTGCCCCAGAAGTTGGGAACAAATGCAAGAAATACTGTAAGCACATTCGGACAGGAGAGACATAGCAATAGGATACTGCTGTAAACTGTTCCAACTTCATAGCCCCAAGCCTTCACTACCACAGCATATATTGAAAAATGATTTTGGAAAGCTTTCTTTTTAAGTGATAAGAAAAAACCTCTTAATTTATGAATCCAATGCATAGACTACTTAGCATATCAGTTATTTGGGAGAGATACAAGGATAAATAACTCATCCTGCCTGGCTTTAAAAGTTTGCATCTTGTGAAAATGAAAAGAAGCTGAATTCAAACCATTGGGCTCTAGTGCCTTTCATGACAGACCTATGAATCTTATGAAGTTTTTTTTTTTTGTGTGTGTGTGTGTGTGTGTGTGTGTGTGTGTGTGTGTAATTATGTGTGACATACCCTTCTCAATGTCAGGTCCTTCCATTCTTTCTTTCCCACTGAGTCTGAGCTCCTAAAATTCATTGCTAAGGAGTTGTTGATGTAACCAGGAGTTAAATTTGTCATATGCATTCTGTTTATGTTAATGATGGTATTTCTATCAATTAAGACCAGACACAAAGTCAAATGGAGCAAGGGTTCAAGATGTGACCTTCCTCTTATTTATTATATTATTGATGACTTTAATATTACCATGCAACAATTTATTATCAAGCTAGTATATTAATGCCTTTGAAATTTACATGCATATATTGATGTGCTTACACACATGCTTGTTCATACATGCACACACACTCATACACACACGTGATTATCTGTAGGGTGAATGGAATCATTGAAACCTTTTCTACATCCTCTTTGACAAAGGGAAAGCTGAGTTAAAAGTTTAGTATGAATCTGCCATGCTATAATTGAAATTGTACTGCTTGAGAGTGAGTAGGGTGAGTTCTATGGATTAGTATTCTTTATATTAGATGCTTGGGACCAGCAGTGTTTCAGATTTTGGATTTTTTAAGATTTTGGAATAATTGCATTACACTTAGCAGTTCAGCGTCCCAGATCTGAAAATCTGAGATCCAAAATGCTCCAATGGGCATATTCCTTGAGCATAATGTTGTTGCTCAAAAAGTTTAAAATGTTGGATGCATTTTGGATTTTGGATTTGAGATGCTCAGCTTGTATTTGAATCTCTGCTACTAATTGATGGTGAGACATTAACCAAGTCATCCGATCAGTCTGGGTTCCAGTGTCCTTTTCTGTGTAATTAGGAAGTTAAAAAGCTGATTATTCCCATCCTTTCCCATCTGCATGTTTATGGATCAATTAAGAGAATTAATCTGGGTATTGAGGAACTCAGTACATAGACTGTCTCCAGGGACACCAATTCCCATGGATTTCAGGGTGGAAGCTGTTTTATGAAGGTGAAAGCACAAAGGGGTGGATGTGTTCCATTTATTATATGTTTATATATGCATGAGTTGTCTTGGACTATCATAACAACAACAAAAATAGACCAGAGGACTTAACAACAGAATTTTTTTTATTTTTTTTTTGAGTTGGAGTCTCACTCTGTCCCCAGACTGGAATGCAGTGGCCGCTTTTGGCCACTGCAGCCTCGACCTGGTGGGCTCTGGCGATTCTTCCGCCTCAGGCTTCCAAGTAACTGGAACTACAGGCGTGCACTACCATGCCCGGCTAATTTTTTGATTTTTTATTGTAAAGATGAGGTCTTGCCAAGTTGTCCAGGCAGGTCTCGAACCCGCGGGCTCAGGCAATCCACTCACCTCAGCCTCCCAAAGCACGGGATTACAGGCTGAGCCACCGAGCCCGGCCAACAGAAATTTATTTTCTCTCATTTCTGGAGGCTAGAAATCCAAGATCAAGGTGCCTGCAGATTTGGTTCCTGGTGAGGACTTGGTTCCTGGTGAAGGCTCTCTTCCTGGCTTGTAGATGGCCACATTGTCACTCATTCTTCACGTCGGGGAGGGAGAGCAGTCTGAAATCTCTTCCTCTTCTTATAAGGGTACTAATCTCATTATGAAGGCCCCATCATCTTGACATTATCTAAATCCAGTAATCTTCCAAAGGCCTTACTTCCTAATACCATCAAATTGGGGGTTAGGTCTTTAGCACAGAGTTTGGAGAGGACACAAATCAGTTCACAGCAATATTGATGCTGCTTCTCCTGGGAAGTGCAGATTTATAAAGCAAGTGCTTTATAAACCTTAATGCTTCCTCATTTTAATATTGGTATCATAATTTTGAGCCACAACTTGTACTCATGTGCAATGAGCCTCTGATGAAGCTAGAAAAATCTCTGACACAGAGTGTTTGTTCAGCAAGCTGCTGCTCTCTGAAGGAAGAAAATAGTAGTGTGTCTTTCATAAACAAGTAGAGACCATGCCCACTTTTTTTTTTCCTTCTACAAATTTGAAACCAATGGATATTTGCATTCTGGTAGAGAGGATTTTTTTTTTCTTTAAAACGTTTTTTGGATCATCTTGGGAAGCTCATTCCTAATTAGCTCAGGAGGCCTTCATTTAGAAGTGTTTATGAAAAAAGTCAAACCCTGGGTTCTACCATTGCTTGGGATAGTTTCTTTCTTTCTTTCTTTTTGTTTATGGCTTTAGGCTGAGTTTCAATCAATGACTACTATATTGGCTCAAGCCAGTAACCATCTTTATAACTCATAATAATAGAACAAAACAAAACATGCAAAATAAAATTGCTATGCTGTGTAATATTAATTCAGTGTTGGTATTTTTACATTGAAAGAATATCATATTGGCAGCAATATGATATAAATGTGAGAAAACTAATAAGATACCTAAAGAGTTTCCCAGGGAATAAGAGGGCAA